>PVJD01005473.1:0-114963 GCA_004026545.1 Mormoops blainvillei | reverse complement strand
TTGCTGCTTTTAAGATTCTCTCCTTATCTTAAATCTTGGGTAATGTAATTATGTGTGCCTTGGTGTGTGCTTCCTTGGGTCCAACTTCTTTGGGACTCTCTGAGCTTCCTGGACTTCCTGGAAGTCTATTTCCTTTGCCAGGTTGGGGAAGTTCTCCTTCATTATTTGTTCAAATGAGTTTTCAACTTCTTACCCTTCCTCTTCTCCTTCTGGTACCCGTATCATTCAGATGTTGGAGGGTTTAAAGTTGTCCCACACCACAGGTTCCTCAGCCTCTCCTCATTTTTTTTGAATTCTTGTTTCTTCATCCTGTTCTGGTTGAATGTTTGTTTCTTCTTTCTGCTCCAAATTGTTGATTTGAGTTTCACTTTCCTTCCCTTCACTGTTGGTTCCCTATATATTTTGCTTTATTTCACTTTGCATAGCTTTCACTTTTTCATCCATTTTGCGACCATACTCAACCATTTCTGTGAACATCCAGATTACCAGTGTTTCGAACTCTGCATCTGATAGGTTGGCTATCTCTTTTTTACTTAGTTCTATTTTTGGAGCTTTGATCTGTTCTTTCATTTGGGCTATATATTTTTTTGTCTCTGCACTCCTATTATGTTGTGAGGGGTGGAGCCTTAGGTATTTGCCAGGGCGGGGCAACCCACGTCACTGCCTTGTGGTGCTGTATGTGTGGGAGGGATCCTAGAGGGAACAGTGCCTCTTGCTTGGCTCTTGATCACCTCTCAGTTACTTCCCCTGCTACCACAAGCAAATTGGGACCTTCCGATGCTGATTCCTGGGTGGGAGGGTTTGTGTACATTCTAGGACCCCGGGATCTCTCAGATGAACTCTCATGTGAGACTGGCAGTTTCTCCTGCTGCCACAACCCCTACAGGTTTTTACCGGTAGAGATTTTGAGGCTTTCTTTTCCCGCACTGAAACCGTGGGTTGCACAGTCTCTCTCACTCCCCAGTTGTTCCTCCCGGTTTATCCGCAAGCAAATGTGGGACCACTGGGTCTGCCAGCTGCCACTGTGTGTCCTCTCCACCCCGATGCCCGTCTCCGCCCCTCCTACCCGACTGGATGAATGTTTCTTCTTTAACTCCTTGGTTGTTGGACTTCCATACAGTTCGATTTTCTGGCAGTTCCAGTTTTTGTTTTTAAATTTGTTGTTGTCCTTCTTTTGGTTGTGTGAGGAGACAAAGTGTATCTACCTACACCTCCATCTTGGCCCTAACTGTAACTTTTGAAGCAAGAAGATGTGCTTTTTATTTTCTCAATCTTTATATAATTAAAATTAAGCTTTGGCAGAGCTGTGGTATAATTAAGATAAATTTAGCAAACCTGTGAGGAGAGCCTTCTGTGGCCCCATGTTACTGTGGTCTGTATAAGAACTGCCCTTTAGTTGCACTGAGAGAGTATGAGAAAGTGTGATCCAGGTGTGACAGGAAATTAAAAGTCTGTGGAAGGGGGCTTATTGGGAAGGCATCACATGAGAAGGAATTCCTCGTTGGATCCTGGAGAAAGTATGAGGTTGGACTTGCAGAGGGGAAAGTCATTCCAGGTGAGGGGCACAGTGGTTGGAGTCAGCCCAGCCTGCACTGATTCTTGGGCAAGGAAAGGACATGATAGAAAGGCCTTCATCTGGCTCCAGGATGCCGGATGTACCAGAGGATGAGGCGACTGGTCCACAGGAAGCATGGTAACTGCCTAGGGCTCAGTCACTGGGGTCCTGTTTTGAGGGTAAAGGTGATGGACATGTGAAGGAAAGGTCAGATCTTATATATGTTACACAGAGTCTGATAGCTTCAAAGGCTGATTGGATTTTGGGAAGCAATGCAAAGAGAACTGTCGAGTTGGCTCCAAGGGCTGGGGAGCAGGTGAACTGGAGGGACCCTGGTGCCTTGTCAGCATGAATGGAAGAGTAGAAAGAGAAGTGGACCGGGCAGAACCTCGAGCAGATGCCCCGTGGTAGGCAGGGAAGCCAGACAAGGAACGGTCAGAGGAGAGCCAGGAACCTGCATTCCAGAGAAACACAGGGAAGACAGTGCTGCGCGACTGGGTGAACAAAGACGTCAAGAGATCAGAGGTTTTGGACAGAAGGACAAAATGACCTTTGAGAACTTCAGAAAAGTGGTGGCAGTAGATGCCAGTCGGCAAAGACTCTGAAAAGGGAGAAGAGCTTGTGTCATTGGTGAGACTGCAATACGAGACCCTTCAGGTATTTCTAGTAATACATGCCTTTGGAAGAAATCTGCTCCTTACCCGACTACTGTTATGTAACAGAATGCCAGTATATTATTAATACCTGTAGATGTAAAATGCACCTATTTCTACGTTGTAACCCAAAAACATTATTTTTACAAACCATTTGGAAATAACATTTTTATTTCCTTTGATTCTACTCTTTCAAAATTTTGCTTATCCCTTTCTGAGATTTATTTCTAGGTCATTGATTCGGATTCCAAAACTAGTGTTTTCTATAAGCTTATTTTATGCCTGCTACAGTTTAAATTTAAACATTTTTCTGACAGTAGCAACTGAAATAGCTTCAAAGACATTTTTTTTACATCTACCTTGCTTTTTCTTTGTTGGCTATATATTTCTAAAAATGCCCGAGATTGATAGCTCTTGAGAGAGTATGCCTATAGTAACACACAAAAATTGCGTAGTGCTTTTTAGACTTGAGAAATATACTTTGACTTTTTTCTGGTTCTTGAAGACGCCCTTTACTCCTATGAGTAAAGGAAAAAGCGCAGGACTTAGATTCTGTTCCCCTCTTCGCTGCCTGACCTTGGACAGGTCAACCATACAGCTTTTCAGCTATGCAGTGGGAGGATTATACTAGAGGGTCAGTTAGGTCTTTCAAATAAAAAAAAAAAAATCTCAGAATCCATGAATATACTACTTTATTCTTTCTAACTTCGTCATCAAGCCTACCACAAGCTATGATTCCACATTTGGAGATGTGGTCAGGGTCCTCGAGCATGCGTTGCCTATGACAGCATCATCTCACCCTTCATGTGGCTGCCTCTGATCCTTCCAAACTCACCTTGCCTGTGTTCTGGGATATGGTGGTACCTCCATCACCCAGCACCTCCATCCAGTACACATCAGGTGCTCAGTAAATATTCGATGATCAAGTACATGGGCTGTATTGTATTACTGTCCAGCCTGGTGGTGGGGAACCACCAGGTTAAGCATCAGAATCAGTTATGAACTGGAAACCGTGGAAATCTCCAGGCCCCACTCCCCTGCCTTTGGTATTTGGGTTTCTAGAAATGGGCCTGTGTGTGAGCATACGCCATGCTCAATGTGAGAAGCACCTGTCTCTTCCCTGTGGGTTCCTCGAGGTCGTAGACTATAGTCTCTGTCAGTTCATTCCTAGGCCTTAGGGTAATGTCCGGCAGAAATTAGGTATACAATGAGCGATTGCAAGTAAGTGAATCTAAAGTTTGAGATAAATATAAATGAGAATAAAGTTCTCATTTCTTCCTTTCTTTTGGTTGCAGATGTAACACCTTGGAACTTAAACTACTAATTCATACCACCCATTAAAATTTATATTTTTAAATACATGAAATAAATTATTGAAGTGCCCAAATCACCAGTTCTAATAAAATTCAAAACTCATCATTTGTTACCTAATAATTGTGGCCAGGACTACTTTGTTTGCCGAGTTCTTATAATTTTGTGATGCCATTTCCTTTCATTACTACTGCCTTGCCATATACCTTGTTTTATTTATTTTTTATTTTTATTTTTTCTAGTACCACACTTTTTTTTTAATGATACTTTATAATTAACATTATTTTGAATTAGTTTCAGGTGTACAGCATAGTGGTTAGACAATTATATACTTTACAAAGTTCATGTACTTTGTTTCAAATTATTTTTTAAGGAGCTACAACTCACCACTTATCTTTAGTTATGTCTCTCTAGTATTTTGAACCATAGTTTCTTTCTTTCTTATGGCGAAGGATGTGGGGATGTAGCAGAACCAGCATTAACTCTGTTGCCTCAGGACCCACCACCGTGTGTATCATGCATGTTTCTATGCTCAGAGAAAAGGAATTGTGCTGTCCTGAATAGACACTTGCCACTAATAGCCTAGTGACCTGTGTCTTAGTTATCTGCAGGCATAACCTCCTTCGGTTGTGCTTGGCTTGATCACGTTTCACAGATGCTGCTTTTTTTTTTTTTTTTTTTTAAATAAACCAAAGGCAGGACCCTCCTTTGACTTGCATCATGGTAATACTCACTTTATTGTGGTGGGCTGGAACCCAACCCTCACTCTGTCCTAGGTCTGCCTACATTTCTGAGCCACAAATTACCCTGACTCTTAGGCAGATTAGAGCAAGGCACATTTCGCATCTCACCTGTGGGCCACGAACCTGGGAGCGACTTCGCCTGTGGCCCTGGTGCATGTCCTCTCAGGAGCTTAAACTCAGGATCTCGGAGGCCGAGTGGGGCTGGAGGAGCCACATCTGAGGAGGCTCACTCAGATGCCTGCCACTTAGTGCCCAGTGTTCGCAGGGGGGCTCCGTCAGTGGCTTCACGACATGGCACCTGGCTCCCCGCAAAGTGAGCGGCTCTGGACGGGGAGCTCGCAGGAAGCCCCAGCACCCATACTTAGGGAGGGGCTCTCAGGCTCCACTTCTGGGAGGAACATGAAAGAATTTGCGGACATGTTTTAAAACTACCACAGCCTCTATAAACATAAAACACTGTCGCTACCTTTGATGCTTTGTCAGGTATCTGAAAGCGTCTGTGACCCAAGTTACTTACTTCATTCCTTATCCACGAAAAGAAGGTGGATATCAGAATTTCAGGTTTCCACCTTATTATTTCCAGTGTCTCCTTTCTTTATTTTCTTGAATAAGATAATGAGGTGTGGTGGTAAAAATCATAAAGTGTTAGAATCAAAAGATGGCATTTTCCCTCTGCCTTCCAGACTACACAGTCCTCCTGTCTAGAACACAGTTCAGAGCTCACCCTCTCTGACGAGCCTTCTTAATGGAGGCGGGAAGAGGTTTAAGAAACCTGCCCGACTTCCCGATGAACCATTGGGAACCACTTACACCTGGCCCCAAAACGTAAGTCTTCAGAGGAGCATCTTACACTTAGAGGGGAACTTCTCCAAAACTGGAACCAGTGACCACCGGCTATTTCGTTGGTGATTTTATACATGAACTTTTAGGACAAGGGAAAGATCAGGTCAGTAACAGCTGTAGGCCCCGGTGTGGGAGTTAAAAGTCAACTGAAAGGCATTTTTTAAGCGAGCCAGGTGTCAGGCTTGGAGTTTTTACATAATTATCTCATTTTGAGTAAGTCCTCTTTCGATTCTTCTGCATCATCGCAGTCAGCCTTCCCTCCTCCATGTACAGTACTTTCTCAGATCTTCTAGCACTTAAGGAATGCTGTCACAATTCCTGATCCGAATCTATCTGCCCCCTAGCCTGGGATGTGCCCAACGGGCAGAGCTGTGACTCCCAAGTGCTCAAGGCAGGGCCTGACCCTTAGTTGACCTTTATTGTTTGTTGTTGGATTTGACAAGCCTTGTTGATGAGTAAACATCATCATCTTCTTTGTCCCTATGAGCTTGTGTGACCTGCCACTGGCTGCACCGTATGTAGCATACGTGGCAGGGGTTGGGGGTTTCAAAGCCAGGCCTATAGTTTGTGCTTCGGCACAGGTGGTCTCAGGAAGACTCTGGGAGGCCCCTGTGTTGGGAGGCCCCTTACAGGCCTTACCTGGGAGAAATTACTAACAGGTATTTCTGTTTTTACCCGGAGTGAATCCTTGTAGTGTAAGAGGCTGCCAGAAGGAAACAGTTTGTGCTCCAATGAAAGGGGCTTGGATATAAGCAGACTTATTGTAGTCAGGCTACAAATGAATCGTTTGTGTTACCGGTCGTTCCTCCGTTTCTCAGTGGGATGCTGAAAACTCCTCATACACAGGGTGCTATGGGAAGGTCCCCTCTCTCTTTTCCCGTCTGCTCCACGGAGTTTACCCGGGCTGATGAAGGGGTCGAACATGGTATTATGTAGCATATGGTGGGAGCTCAGTACATGAGAAGAGGGTGTGTCAGCCTCCCTGGCCAAACTGAGCACAGCGAAGAGGAGGCCTCATTGCACGAGTCTCAGCCATAAACTAAGGCCGTGGTGGAAGAGCCGAAGCATTCAAGGCATGTTTTATGTCTAAATCCTCAGGCCCTGGTGACAGAGTGTGCAGTGAGGGGGAGGGGGAGGATGAGTTGCTTAGTGGTGTGACTTTGGCTGAGTGAATGGTGGTATGACGGGGGACACGGGAAAAGCGGCGGGTGCAGGGCCGATGACAGTGCCAATTCGGGATGTGTCTGTGGGTCAACAGGGAAGGTGTTCTGTCTCAAAATGGGCGTCAAGGTCAGAAGGTTCTACGAAAGAGAAGGTGTCCCAGAATACATGGGAGAGAGCCTGGGCCTTAGATGTGCGTCTGTTGGTGTCCACTCCATGGACTGTTGAGCAGAAAAGGGCCAGCGGTCACAGGCAGCCTTTCTCGGCAGTGCCGTCGTGTTGGGAATCTCAGACGCTGTCTTCACATCTCGGTGTCCTGGGTGAGGAGGGGAGCCACGTGTGACCTCTTGTTCGCAAGGTAGAAGGGGGTGTTGTGCTGGAGGAACGGGGCCCGTCTCTCTGCCAGGTCTCCTGTAGGCTGTGGCCCACGGAGCTTGCGTCGACGCACAAGGATTTTGTGATTCGGCAGTCTGAAATACCTCCTTTTGGGGGGGGTTGCTTTTCATGCCTGTATCTGTTTGAAATGTCATTCACTTTTCTTCTTAATAGATAACCACAAATTCATGCTTTATTTTCCTGGGGAAATACTACTAATGAAACTGTAGCTTGGTTTTTCCACGTGGGTGTTGATAGAGAATGGTTGTAATGAGATCTCTCTGATTAGTCACTTTCCATCTGACTATGAATTATTTTAGATGTGCCAACTCACTTTTTAATTTTTGATCCAAAGAGTTATCCTGAGATGTAACATACTTAGCTTTTATTATATTCTACAAACTTTCCAGCTTATTCTCTTTTTTGTGCTAATCTGATAGCATAATTAAAAGGTCCGACTTCATTCCTTTCCCTACAAATGCTGCCTAACTCTTCTGTCTTTAATTAACTGAAATCATTCCTGTGTAAACAAATAACAATTGCAGATTATACTACCCACACTCCTTTCTGGTGAGGATTTAAATGCATCCCTTGTTTGTTAAATTATAGTCTTTTTTAAAAACTAGACCTGACATATTTTGTCATTTTCTGTGGTGCTGGTAGAAAACAAAGGATCACGGCTTGTATTTTTGTCCTCCTTCCACCTTTCATTTAACATCGATTTGAAGAGCCAGTGTGGCAGGTGGAGGGAGGAACCGGGCTTGGGGTTCACACCGACCTGGAAATCTGGGCCCTAACCGCTCCTTAGTGGTGTGACTTTGGCTGAGTGCTTGAGTACTTCTCTGTGCCTTGGTTTCCTGTACGTGAAATGAAGATAGTAATGGTCACCTCATGGGTCACGGAGATTAAGTGGCAGAGTACAAGTTAGGTGCTTAGCGCAGCGCCTTTCACAGAGCAGATACTCAATAAATGCTAGGAATATCTTGTATAGTAGAAGAAGCTCTCTTCAGCAGTTCGCCAGCTTAAAGGAAGCTTCCAGTCCCTGTGCAGAGCAATCCAGTGGATACCACAGTGTGGAGGATACTTGGGATTGGGGGGCTTCTCTCCAGGGCCCGCAGGCACTTCTCCAACTCACTCAGGTGCATTGGCTCCCACCCCTGTTTATGTTGTTTGTCCTCAAACCTGTTTACATCTATTAACTAGTTATTGTACAATAATTATGTAATTTAATTAAATAATAGGCTAACAGAATGTAAAGATTAAGTTTCAAAGATTTTGGAAAAACTTAATAAAGATTAGTCACTGAATTTTTTTTTAAACCTGAGATATTTTCCAGGAGACAAAAAGTAGAACAGTGGTTGCTAGGGGCTGAGGGGAAGGGGGTCAGTTATGACTGAATGGACACAGAGCTCCAGCTTCGTGAGATGAGAAGAGCTCTGGTGACGGGTGTGGGGGTGCAATGTAAATGTACTTCATGCGACTGCACCGTGCAGTGAAAATGGTTATCATGGTCAATATTATGATGTTCTATGTATTTTTATTACAGTTGTAGAGTTTTTAATGTGCCACATCAGCTGTGGGTGAGATAACTGTTAAAGATTGGGAGGAGGAATTCCACGTGTAGGCTGTTTTCCAATAGTCTTTAGCTTTTCATGCTTTCTGGAAACCAAAAGAGAAAATGGTAGGGAGTGCATTTTAGATGCAGTTTATACTCATCCACAGGCCACTTCTCAGAGATGAAGGCGTTGACCCAGGGCAAAATCTCATGGAATGCCTGCACGTTTACATTTGAAATTTAAAGTTAAACGTGTAAGTTATGGGAGTGTCTTCGATTGGGCCCTGGTAAACAGACTGGGGGCCCTCAGAACCAGGCTGTGCGGGAGTGTAGGAAGCAGGACAAACAGGGTGAAACGAAGCAGATGTGGCAGACAGGTAATTTGTCCGTGTCCTCCTGCATTGACCAGACATTGGGTGCGGGTGTCCCCTGGGGCAGGGGGCCATCACGGGGAGCAAGGTTCTCGGCTGCGAGCTCTCAGCAGGTAACATTTTCAGCCCCGGAATCAGATGGTACGCCACGGCACCCAAGCCTGTGGGTGTCCCTTTTTTGAGTCTTTCCCCCTTCTGCAGACTTTTGAAAATTAGCTGATTGAGAGTCGGTCCAGATTGCTTCAGATAAGGGTATCCTTACTGTTGGTGCATGGTCCCCTGAAGGCGTCGTCATGTTCGATCTTGCTTACGTGTGCCAATTGTCCCACTTGTGACACAGCAAGGCTGTGTGGCTTAATGACAAGTAATAAACGTGGGTGATGTGTTTGAAGCTCATGACATTAGGACTGTTGACTTTAAAATACTTCCCAGTATGTGTTTTGAGATTCATGAAACCTCAGATTTTTGCTTATTAAATTCCCAGGAAATTTTGGCATTTGATGAATTTTTTTGGTCAGATCCTCCATTTTTGTGCTAGAGGTCATCTTCCTCTCATGCCCCACAACCTGTGGGTCTGCGTCTGCATCTTCTTCAGCTACTCTCCTATCAGCCACAGGTAACTGTCCACTCCTGCCCCTTTAGACCTGCATGTCCCCCTTAGACCTGCATCTCTTTTTCCTGACCCCTAGGCTCTCAATGTGCTTGGGGACCAGAATCTAGGATGCTCACATTTCATTTTTAGCTATACTCTTTTGATCCTGAAAACAGGAGTCCTGTTTATGTGATTGTTTTTGTTTATTTTTCAAGCCATCTTAACCACTTTTAAGTGTACACTGCGGTTGTGTTATAACAGTGTTCACATTCTCGTGTAACCAGTCTCTAAAACTTTTTTATCTCACAAAACTGAAAGTCTGTATCCATCAAACAGCTTCCATCCACCACACCCCTTCCCCGCCCTGGCAATCACCATTCTACTTTCTGTTTCGATGAATGAGACTGTGAATGGTAATTAATGTAAGTAAAATCCTACAGTATCTATCTTTTTTAACTGGCTTATTTCGCTCAGCATAAGTCTTCAAGGTTCATCTACATAGCTCCAGAATTTCCTTCCTTTTAAAGGCGGAGTAACATTCCATGTGCAGCACGCCACATTTTGTTTATCCATTCGTTTGTCAAGGGACTTCTGGGTCGCTTCCATCTTTTGACAATTGTGAATAATGCTGCTCTGAGCATGGGTGTGCAAGTTTTTGTTTATTTTTAACTACAATATTTTAAATACAATGTTTCTTCCAGCTTGTAAATGCTAAAGAGGAAGTCTGAATTCCTTTGCAAATGTGACCATAAATGTAACACAAAGATACTTTGATTACCCCTACAGTGTCTGTTTTCCTTTGGCATTTCTGCTCAAACCGACCTTTTAGTTGGGACACTATTCATTCCCATTTACACTTGGCCCTTCATTTCACCATGTTTCATTGTTTCCTTGGTTTCAAATTTTATCTCTTTAGGCAAACTGGGAACTGAAGCCTTTCATTTGACTTGTGATCTTATACATTCTGGAAGCTCATATACATGTAATCGTGGAACAAATAAAGCAGCTGGAAGAAATCTTTCCTGAACAAAACCCAAGTGGGGCAGTTGGGTGTGGGCCAAGATTTCAGCAGCTACAGAGGGAGACATAAAAAGGCCGTCTACGTTCCAACACTAACGAATCACTGCTGGCTGCGTAGAACCGTCCTATAGGTGATGATCAGACAGAGGGCAGAGACCTTTACATATTTAATTGCCTGCCCACAAAACAAAGCGTTTACTGTAACCCTCCCAGGTCTCTACACTGAATCAGTGGCGGTGATACACCTGCAGGTAGAGCGAGACTGTGACTCCGCAGACTCAGCCGTGGGCGGACATTCTGAGGCTGCCGGGTCTGAACCTGGCGTCCCACTGAGTAGTTGCGCGGTCCTGGGCAAAACCTGGCACGTTTAACTTCCTAGGGTTCTGTCCCTCCAACCAAAGCTCTGAACTGTAATGCAAACTCAGCCACTAAACAGTTGACAAATAATAAGCGACTGTTTTAATTGCCTCTTTTTCAAGGGAAAAGCTTAATGTCCTGTAGTGAACAAACAATTAAGTTAAATTTTACTGGGCATTTTGATGAGATCGGGTATTGATTTTTTATGTCTATAAATGTACATGTGTCTGGACTGACACAAAAGCAAAAGCTTGGAACAGAAGTAGGCTTAAAAAACATATATATATATATATATATATATATATATATATATATATATATATATAAAGGGAGCATCCAAGTTTTTAATCATTTGTCAGTTTATTTAGCCAACGTCAACAGTGCCCACAGCTCCTCCAGCGTTAGGTGCGTGAGTCACCTGGAGGGCTTTCTAAACGCCCTCTCTGGGGTCCCCCTCAGTGTTTCTGATTCAGTAGGCGGTGACCACCATTCCACTCAGTTCCCATAGTTTGACATTTAGCCTCTTCCGACTTATCCCCTGTGGCTGAGGCCTAAACCGAATGGTGAGGAGCGTCCGAGATGGTAGGAGCCCGAGCGTGTGCCCGTCCAATGGGCTGCCACGGGACGGCGATGCCATCAGTGTGCAGGCCGCCCTTGGGTTACCAGGGTTCTGGAGGCTCTGAGAATGCCAAGGTTCAGAAGGCACAGTCCTGTCCATAACGCAGATGGGATTAATGTTAATACCCGGTGTGACCCCACTGTATCACTGTGTGTGCACACATGTGTGTTTTAAAGGCATTTCAGAGAGCACAGCACATGCAAAGGAACAGAGAACTGAAAACATGTGACATGTTCAGGGACGTGGAGTTTGCATTCCTGGAGCGAAGAGGTCATGCCTGGCCAGCCGGTGATTTGGGGGATGGGGAGACATTGAAGGGAACATGTGGCTAGAGATGCCAAGAACTGGGCAGAGCTCTGATCATAATGGGTCTGTGTGTCCTGAGCAATTTGATTGTTTTCCCAACTTGGTAACAAAGGGAATGGAGAAGAGAAATTCTGAAGATTCACAAGAGATCTTAAGGAAGTACAGTTAAATAGAGTTTGGCCAAATATAATTTAGTCAGCCCAATAATCTCACTGAAATCACACTGTGGTTCAAAGCTAATCTTTCTGGGATCTGCTTTCTTCCGTTCTGGTCATTTTTTGTACTCCCTATGATGATTTACCTGTTCTTCGGAATTACCCGTTTTTCATTCTTTTCCAGGGTTTTTTTTCTCTCCAGTGAAGAGTCAGCCAGTCATCCTTGTCCAAAATTGCTTATAATAGTTAACAATTGGAATACAAAGACATTAACAATAAAAGTAACTTACAAAAATAGATTTTCTTATTACAAAAGCCATGTATGCTTGTAACAAATACTGTGGAACAACGACGACAAAAAAAACCTCACGTAATCCCTCCCACTATTTAGAAAATCACGCTAAAAGCCCTAGAGACTCACTTCCCAGACCCTTTTCTGTGCCTGTGCGCATTTTTCCCTCCTGAGATAGGGTCATACCGCGTACGTTTTGAAAACTAGCATAATTTGTTTGAGAGTTTGCCAGTTGTTGGGGCATGCACAGTACTCCAACCCAACTCCCACTGCTTGACATTTTGCCTGTTCCGAGTCAGCCCCTGTGGCCGATGCCCAGACTGAAATGGAGGAACAGGAGTCAGCCCAGCAGACACAGCCGGTGGGTGACAGAGGTTCCGGGCCAAGGGCACAGCCTGAGCAGAGGCCTGCGGGTGAGGGGACAGGGCGCCAGCGAGGAGTGGGAGCGTGTGTGGTGAGGCCGGGGCAGGGAGAGGGAAGGCCGTGGGGAGTGGAGGCTGGGAGGGGAAATCCTTGCAACCAGCAGCCTGTAGTTGGACATCCTGGGAGTAATCGGCCAAAATAAAGTTAGCCAGGAGGGGGAGAAATGTGCAGAAAAAAAGCCAAAGAGAAAAATAAAAGTATTGCAACCTACTGTGAAACAGTATTCCTTTTCAACCCAATTGCATTCACATGTTGTTTTCACCAACTTGATGTTGACTAAGTGGTTTTTGGCAAATAGGCTTCAGTCACATTGTCTAGATCCAAGTTAACAGGATTTGGGCAGACGGGATCCAGGGGTACACTGAGGTGGCTGTGCAGGCTCTCAGCGGGCATCCCTGCGGGGGTCCTGTGATGTCACCTTGAGAGCTATAACCCAGCAGATGCTACAAATGTGGGAAGTTTTTCCTTCTTTTTTCCATGAGAGCCAGTTCCCTAGCACACCGCTAGCAGAGTGAGACTGAGGAAGTCCCAAATAAATGTCCCAGGTTTTGACCTGGGACTAAACACAGAAGTCGTGTACCAGTGCTGGGCAGAAGGACCAGGGTTTGCACTCTGACTACCGTGGTCCTGCCATTTCCAGCAGAGTTTGGTAGTTAACTTCTCTAAGCCTCAGTTTCCTTATATAGGGAAATGGGGTCACTGATATTTAACTTACAGATTAGTTATAACAATTCATGAGAGATAGAAGCTATTATGATTATTACTGCGATGAAAGAGGAGCATGAAGACATTAAGGTGTTTTGTTTTTTTTTAATATGGGAAGTTTGAGTTGCTTTTGGAGTCTTAGGTCGAGATTTCTGTAATAATAACTACAAGTAACATCATTGAGTGTTAACTCTGTGCTTCTGTATGCATTTCTCACTTAATCCTCAAGCAAACTCTAGTGGTAGATACCAGCGGTGTGACCACCCCCACCCTAGAGCTGAGGAGACTGACGTTTAAGTGAATAACTGCCTATGGGCAGATAGGTGGTAAGAACAGAGGCCACATGGAGAGATAGTTCACCTGAATGCACGGCCCACATTCTCGAGCAGTATGCACATGGGATCCCACCCAGCAGAGACATCTAAGCCAGGCGTTAGCAGTTTATGAATCCCAGGAGTGGCTGAAGTCTTCTGTTCAAATGAAGCCACACTGGGAGGGCCTGTAGAGAGAGAAGAGAGCAAGGATGCAGCCCTGGGCAACACTGGCATTTGAAAGGCTGGCATTTAAAAGGCGAGGTGAGTGTAGAGAAGGAAGGGACCGTCAGCAGTTTCAGATGACACAGGGACATCATAAAAGGTAGGAACTAAAAAGGAGACCTTGGATTCGGCAATAGGAAATACATTGATAATCTTAACAAAAGCAGTTTGGGTGAGATAATGGAGACAGGCCGTGTTGCTTTGGGTTGAGGAGTGAATTGATGGTGAGGTTAATGGAACTGTTATAAATGATTTTTGAAGAATAAGATGCTAGAGAAGTAACTTGGAAACTAGGGGGATATTTAGCAACATGTGCGTGTTGGGAAGAAATAGTGAATAGAAGTGAAGTTCCAGGAACACGACTGAAGGGGCCATGTCCCTTAGGAGGTGGGAGGAGTGGGATCCAATGCCTGGTCGAAGTGCCCTGGCTGGTGTGGCTCAGTGGATTGAGCGCCAGCCTGCAAGCCACAGGGCCACCGTTTTGATTCCCAGTCAGGGCACATGCCTGGGTGGCTGGCCAGGTCCCCGGTAGGGGTGGGGGCGCAAGAGGCAACCACACATTGATGCTTCTATCCCTCTCTTTCTCCTTCCCTTCCCTTATGTCTAAAAATAAACAAATAAAAAAATCTTTAAAAATATTCTTTAAAAAAGAAAGAAAAAGAAATGCTTTAAAAAAACCCAGAAAAGCCTAGTCAAAGGTTTGTGATTAGACTGATCTCAGGTCCGGGCTTTGTAGGCTGGGGGTGAGGCAGCAGATCGAGGGTAACAGTCAGTATAACTAAGGGCGTGGCACCACGGGCTTAGGCTAGATAGAGAATAAGTACAACCAGATGGGCATTCGTAACTAGAGAATGGAGAGTGGGCCTCATTCTGGGCATATCAAAGATGTTGAAGGGGAGCTGGGAATAAATGAGCGATAGAGTTATAAGAATAGGGAGTTGTGTACAGTGAATGGGATCTTGACATTGACGAATTCGTATGCAGAGAAGTTCTGGGTAGTCGACAAGGCCCCTGGTCTACCCATTAAAGGTCAGTGTTTGGAGCAGAATGAAAGTGAAGGTCATAAGAATTGAGGAGATCAGTGGACCCTGGGCCTAGACCTGTGGTTGAAACCTCACACCCAGTGAGTCTTCATCTAATAAAGATAGAGAAGCTCAAGGGATAAAGATGTTAGCCTCAGGCATAGTTGATAGGCTTAAGTTGATTAGTGCATGTGGAAAGCTGTTATTCCAGGAACTGGAATGCATGACCTTCGTGACTCCAGGAGGTCGAGGAGCAATCCAGCCTTCATGCCTCTGAGCCATTATGTTCCAGGAGGGGAGTGTCAGTGACTCAGATAAAGAATTGTTGATCAGCAGATAAAGAAGTACTAGGAAAATTGCCACCAGACTGCAACTCTTAATTGATTAACCTTTTTCTAAACCCCTTACCTCCCCTTTCCTTCTCCCTATAAAAAGGTCAGCTTGAGATGAGAGGCTAAGGCAGTTTTGGAGGGTACATAGCGCGCCGCCTTCTCGGGTCACCGGCATCTGAATAAAGTGCCCATAAAGATTCAACCCTTGTCTCTACGTATCGGTTCCAGTAGTGACAGGCAGCACGAATGCCAGCTTTTCCAGTTTCAGCAAGACTACAGTTTTTCACAGTACTTTGTTAATAATCCAAATGTTTATGTCTAAACGGGTCGTCCTTCCTAATAAGGGTGGAAACACTTCTGATAGAGAGTGACATGTTCTTTAATTGGTGCCCAAGAAATCTGATCGGATCTTCAACTTTTTCCAGGATCCTCTATATGGGATTGGTATGGGAAGAATATAAAACTCCTCGATGCATTTCTTCTCCTTCTAGGGGATGTATATCTTACACTTCCAGAATGATAATAATAGCTGCCATTTGTTAAACACTTGCTACATCACAGCCTCTGTGACAAGCACTATATGTAGAGCCTTATAATAATGCCACAAGATGGGTACACTTTCTGTCTCTGTTTTTAGAAAAGTCCCGTGCCCAAGGTCACTCAGCTCGTAAGTGATGGAACCAATATTCAGATCCAGGCAACCTGCCTCCAGGACTCACCATCCTTACTATGAAAAACTACCTCTCAATGTATGGGGAGACTTAGGTCAGCCTCACCTAGTTTGGACATCAGCGTACTCCTGTTTGTGAAGGAGGGGGAACACAGCCACCCTTGAGATCACTTGTCTCAAAGATGCCCCAGTGGGACTAGGGCTCCCAACGAGCCCACCTTGCCTCAGGAGCCGTCTTCAGCCGGCTTATTCCCAGAGCATGGACTCACCGCGCCTTTGAACAAACATCCACCGCCCCATACCATCCTGCTTTCCCATAGCAGTGCCCCTCACTGCCAGGGACAGCATGAGACATCTTCCCAAAGTCCCCCAGAAGTTAAACCTCTGAGCTCTACGTACAACCTTCTGATATTTCCAAGGTCCAGGCGCCAACACCTAGGGGTTGAGCCGAAAGCGGGTATTGGGTAGGAGGAAGCAACTGGGAGGCCTGAGACTATAGAGCAGAGGAGTTAGCCATGCAGAAGGCACTCAGGATGGGTTTCAGGTTGGGCGGGCCGATGTCCCAGGCAGTGATGTCACAGGCACCCGAGCCGGCTTGTGCCCTCCTTCCCTGTGTTTCTCCAACTAGCCCAGTGATTCTCTCCCTGTGGTCCATGTCCCTAAGGGTTCTAGAGGTCAAAGTTATTTTCACAATGCCAAGACTCTGCTTACCTTGTCTCACTTCTGTTGACATTTGCATCGAAGATGCAAAAAACCGGGGTTAGGTAAAGCTGCATGAATCCTTTTACCTGCTTTGCATTCTTCACTACCTTCCGTTCACAGGTTAAAATCAGTTTCACTTAAGAGCATCCTTGCTGAAGCAATAAAAGCTATTTTATTAAGTCTCAATCCTCAAGCACACGTCTTTTTAATGTTCTGGGACATATCCATACAGCATTTCTGTTACATGCCCAAGTACAATGATTATCTCCAGACACACTTGCACAGTTGTTTAAGTTGAGATCTGAACTGGCCACTGTTTTAATGGAACACTATTTTATTTGAGAGAATGACTGACAGACAAACTACCATTATTCAGATGCTAAGTATTTTGTCAACATTTTCTCGAAAATGAACGGAGTAAGCCTGCCATTTCAGGAAAACAACTGACAGTATTTGTTGCCAATGATAAAACTCAAACTCTCAAGTGGAAATCAGAATTTGGGAAACTTGTATCCACCACTGTGAGCTTGACAGTTTCTCGATACTTAAAGACTTTACTGAAGAATTCAGTGGTGATATTAACAAATGTGATTTTTTTATATGGTATAATGAAATCTGTTAACATTTAGATCTGTATAACTCAGTGTGTGAATTAGTATTTTTCAGATACCCAATGCATAATATTACAGAATCATGCTCGGGTAAAAATTCTGTTGAAAGTACACGATACACCGGTGGGTTTTAATGTAACAAAGTATGAAAAGTTAATTGATATGGTTTCAAATTCTGTTACAGCTAACCTTTAAGAAAGGACCATTTATTGAGTTATCGTATCAAAAAGAATATCCACAGTTATCTGAAAAGACTGTTGAGCACTCCTCTTCTCTCAGCTCCATGTCTGTGCGAGACTGTGTTTTTCTTTACTATACTGTAATGATGTCGCCACAGAGGGGACTCAGAAGCAGATATGAGAAGCTAGTTGTAATGTATTAAGCAGTACACTTAAAAGACTTGCAAAAGTGTAAAATAATCTTCTCCCTATTTTTTATTTGTTTTGGACAATTTACTTTGTTTTCATAAAAATACCTGTCTCAAAATGCAACGGGCTCATTGTTATCTTTAAATGAATTACATTTTACAATTTCCTCCGTTTTAAGTTCTTGTAAATATTGCTACATATAACCCACACAAACAGAAGCTCTTTAGGATTCTCAATTTTTAAGAGCGTTAAGGAATCTCAAAGCCAAATAGTTTGAGAACCACTGTCCGAGTACATACTGAGTGCCCACCACATACCGGGCCGGGGCAGGGACTGTGTGCAACCACTAGTCAGACAGGCCTTGCCCGTGGAGGTAACAGCCACCTACAATGACAGAGATAATAACCATGGAACGTGGTAAGCATAGTGATAGGGAGAAGCTCCAGGTGACATGGGAGCACATTGCAGGGGCACCTGGCCTTGTGTAGGGAAGGGTTCCAGGAGGACTTAATGTGAAGGGTGAGCAAGAGTTAGCCAGACAAAGAGAAGCGGTTGCTTGCTGGGGGCATATGAAAAAGCACGTACGAAGTCCCCATGCAGGAGATCATGGTTTCATTGCAATAGTAAAAGAAGTGGAGTGTAACTGGAGCCCAGGCTGGTGGGGGTGGAGAGACATGAACTTGGGCAAGAGGACGGCAGCCAGATTATGAAGGGCTTTGGGAGTTCAGGAGCTGGGACCTCCCCGTAGGGGCAGTGGAGCACCCTGGAGGCTTTCCAGACTGGAGTGTGACATCAGATTGCTTTTGGGACAGATCTCTCGGGCAGTAGAGAGAGGATGTCCAGAGGCAGGGGGATGCCTCATGGGTCAGCGTGGCAATCACGCAGAGAGACGATGGAGCCCGGGCTAGGGTGTGGCTGAGCTGTTGGAGGGACGTGCATAGATTTATAAGAGACCCGCATGGAGAAGTTGCATATCTCGGAGAATAGATTAGGTTAAAGAGGGAAGGGGAGGCTTAGACCGGGGAGTGATGATAATGTTCACTCGCAGAGGGAACATAGCGGGTGCAGGTTTCAAAGGGACTGGGATGAATCCTGTGTGGATTAACTGTGACCACCTGAGGGCGATGCCCAGTCAGTATTTGGGTATGTGGCTCTGAAGCTGAGGAGGAAGGTCTGAGAACAAATCCGAGAATCATCAGCATACAAATGGTAACTGAGATATCTGGGAGAGGAGATTTAAACAAGGAAGGTCTGCTAATAGAGAACCATGGTAAGTACCAACATTTAGGAGATGAGCAAAGAAAGGAGAGTGTGCAAAGATGCCTGAGAAAAGTGCCCAGAGGCTTAAGAGAATCCAGAAACTATGTGGTCATTGAGACCAAGGGAATAGAATTTCTAGAAGGAAGGAGGGATTAATGGTGACCAGTACTGTGAAGAAGTCAGTAAAATGAGGATTATTGGGTTTTCCGGATATAGCAACAAGGAGGAAGCTGTTGAGTCACTACCCAGAGCAATGTCAGAGGGAATGGTAGGCTCCCATAGCGTGAAGAGTGAGGAAGAGAGAGAGCAGAGGGTTGGTGAAGGAGGGGGAGAGGAGGAAGGGAGGGAGGAGAGAGGTGAGATGAGATCATTGTAATTCTATGGGAAGGAACCCATTAGAGAAGGCCAAAGGTTCAGGAGAGAAGGGGAAATCAATAGATCCAAGATCCAGAAGAGGCAGGAGGGGAGGGGATTGGGGAGTAGGTAGAGGGAAGCCATGTCTCCAACAGAGACCAAGCTCCAATCAAGGCATGAGGTGGAAAGCATTAGCTGGTGAAGCTGAGGATGTAGGAAAATTTAATTAGAAATGGAAGTGTCCAGGGTGGTCAATGGGAAGGTTTAGGAGAAGAGTGGATATTGAGGTTAAAGGAGAAGAAACACAGAGCAGGATGAGGAAGATCGGGGAGACCGTGTCGCCAGAGGGGCTCATCAGAGCGACCACGCACAGCAGTTACCTGAGGAGACAGGCAAGACTACAGAACGCTGTTACCTCATTTTAGGTATCGGTAATTTAATTACAGCAATCTTATCTTTTTACACAATTATGCATTTACATCACAACCTAAAAATGAACCCTCAACAATAGTGATTCTTTTTTTTCTTCTTTCTTTTTTTTTTTTTTTAACCACCAAAACATCATTTTCTGGCCAATTCAAATTATCCTCATGTGTTTCTGTTGTTCACTTTTATGGTCACCAGGTTAAATCTTCAGTTATGTTTCTGCCATTAACAGTTCCCTATGTAGAAAAATCTATTCATTATGAGCACATTTATTGCTTCATTGAGTTGCCTATTTAAAATGCAGAAAACTACAAATTAAATGTAGTGCTTTTCCATTTTGAAAAAAAGCAGATGAATGGGTACTATTTTCTTGAATACATCATGTTTGTCTTACATAATTAACAGTCCAGATTCATAGGCTAACAGATGCCAATCCTTGCTTGTTTTAATATATTTGTTCCTTATTGAAAGAGATGCTTTCTAAGGCTTGTATGTACCATTTTCTGCCCCCGGGGAAATGATAAAATGCAGATGTAATGGAGACACTTGATTTCGGAGGGCAGTTAAGTGGTCAACAGAGAGGTCAGTTTCCAAAGTCTGTTTCTCTGAGGTTAATTACGCAAAGTATAGAACAATTTCTTCATTGAAATTGTAAAATAAAATATCTTAAGTAGCTTTGATAGAAGATTAACCTATGAAATATTTCCAGGTTTCAAGTCTTAGAGCCCTCTACTAAATATTTATTTTATTTATGACTTTGGTGTTTGTTCCAGATGCATTCTTTAAAGACATGTCCTAATTTCTCTAGATTTCGAACACTGGTAAATGTGAATATACCTGAGTTGAATATGAACAAGTGTGGACTACAATGTAGTACAAAGGTATTGTTAAATGAGGAACTGCAATTAATGCCTAGTGGATCTGATCCGAAGGTCAGAGTTTATTTATTTATTTTTTATTTCTTCCCGTTGTAACCTCAAAGGTTACATTTCTTAACCCATATAATGGACTCCATTTCTTAACCCATATAATGGACTCTCCTGTCAGTGTCAAGGCCGTGGCGGACTAACGGAGAGAGCTTTGTTGTCAAGGCCACCTAATCCCACCAGGCTCACAGTGCCACTATCCCTGTCAAGAACAGTAGCCCCCTTCATTCTCTCTGGTTGTTTCTTCCCCTTTTCACTTTGTTCTTCACTTGTTCTGATCAACCTCCACTCTTCCCCCTCCTTCAGACTTTTCAAAGACATTCCTGGACTCCTTTTCCCATAGTAAACAAACTTGCTGACATCCTTCCCGGCGGGGTGGAGGGTAGAATGTTGCATCTGCCTTCTTGCTTTAACTGACTTTTGGCTTTTCCCCGAGAGCTTTGCCCAGTTGGTCTCTTGAGCAAACACTGCTCCAGAGGCACCATGTCCTTTGCACACCATCATTTCTCACCCTGTGGTAGACCCCAGTTTTTGGATGATCCTGCTACCTGACTGGTTTTCCCTCTGTGTCCATGACACTGTCATCCACCAACCTCCAGACCACCTGCATCACATATAGCCTCCCCCCAGATTCAAAGCCCTGACGTCATCCTGGGCGCTGACCAGCACTAGAGATTTTCAGGTCCTGTACTCCGTCCTAGCGACCTTTCTCTCCATCATGTTAGCTGTCTGTCCCCTTAGCTCTACCTTGGACTGTTACCAGGAAGTGCACCATCTCTAAAGTTTCACATTCAAGAAACTCTTTCCCTTGAGTCAGGGCCTCTGGTGTAGTGTTGGGTGGTAGGGATGGCAGTGGGCGTCCATATCGTGTTTCTAGTTTTTTTGTGGAAATACTTCTAAAGTCTCACCATTTTGTATGATAGTGTTTTGGTGAAGGGAAAAAAATCTCTTGTATTTCAGACCTAAATTTTTCCATCGTAAATAGGTACTGGACTTCTTGGAGTGTTTTTTTCATACATATGTACATGCTTAAATTTTTTCTCCTTTAATCTGATATTTGCAGCATTAAGTATTTTCTCTCATCTATTTTCTCTCTCGAAGCTCCTTTTAGTTTAATGTCAGTGCTTTCCCTTACATCTTCTATGTCTCCTTAATTTTCCTTTCAGCTTTTTCCTCTTCTTTTTAAAAAAATCTCTGTTATGTATTCTGGGGGACTTCCTCAGCTCTACCTTCCAATTCATTAAATCTCTCTTAAGTAGTGTCAGACTTGCCAATTATATTTTTTTCATTCCAAGGTTTTCAACTGGTTCACTTTTATTTGTTTCTTCTTATCTTACCAACTTCACATATCTTTGTCCTGCACACTTCTTGTTCTGTGGGGAGGGGTGCAGCTAGAGAAGGGCCACACCAGAGCCCTCTGAAATGCAGGCCCAGGGCGGGCCCCCTCTTTTTTGGGTCTAGTGCTGGTCCCGTTACACCTGATTTTCGCCTTCATTGAGACCTCCAGGCCTTTGACCCTCTCTGTTTTTCTCAGACCGTGAACCCATTGCAAGAATCCCTCCTTTCCTCATTGTGTCCAGAGCTGTGGCCCATTACACTCTCGGCAGTGCCCTCAGCCTCCTGGCCCCCTTGGCGTTCCATCGCCCTGCCCTAGCAAGACCTCAACGCTGGGTCAGCCCGACTCTCCCATCTCCCTGCTGTGCACTCGGGCTGTTGAGAGCCTGCGATTTAATAGTGTAGCCAGTGCACACATGTCCACCCTCACTGGACCTCTGCACCCCAGGGGTTCTTCAGTGTTCTCCCAAGCAGTTCATTCCTTTCAACATTTGCCACTTTGCCCCGGCTCCTGCCTCACCATCTTCCTTATCACCCTCGGCAGGTGGCCTTGCCCCCTACTTCCTAAGAGAACAGAAGTCACCAAAGCAACAATGTCTTTTCCTTTCCCACTCCCCTCTACAATTTTACTGCCTATTGTTGATGACGAGGAAGTTGGAGAGTCATGGATAACGTTTTCTCACCACTCGCCATTGACCTGCCACCGTAAGGCCTTCCCTCCTGTCGCCCCCCAGCCTCAGACAGATCCTTCCGCCATGGCCTTGGATTCTGCCCCTTTCTGCTTCCACTGGGCCTGGCTGCCTCACTGATCTCTATTGAAAGCTCAGCGCGTTGCAGCTGCAGCCACTCTACTTCCCACGTCAAACCCCTTCCGTTCCCCTGGGATCTTACCTCTGCTCCAGCAACTCCACTGACCAGGTTCAGCAGTGACCTTTTTGTTGCTAAAGCCAACGGGTCCTTTGGCCCTTCTCCGTAGTACTTGACCCTAGTGAGCACGCCTTCTAAACATACTCTTTGCCCTTGACGTCTGTGTGCTTCCCGCTTTCGCGGCCAACTTTCCAAGTCGCCATCCGTTAAACGTTGTCTTCCTCAGAGTTCTCTCCTCCGCTGTGTCTCTTCTAATGCTCTCCGTGCCTGGCCTGGAGAAGGTGCTCAATCAACATCAAATTAGGTATGCAAATCTGTTGGTTTCAGATTCAAGCAATATATTCAAAAGTCCTTAAAAGTTTGAGAGAGGAGGAACAAACTTTTGGGATGATATACATTTCCCATTATAAATGATGTATTACTTATTGCAACTGGAGCCCACTGAAGGGAAAAAAAAACATAATAGCTTATTTCAGAACTAATGTGGCTATACGTAAGCAACAGAAATGATGTAGCTATCTTATTAGAAATATAGCAAAGAGATTACTTAGCAGCTGTCTCCTCACACCGTCATTTCATTTTGCTCTGTAGTTCTTGGCAGAGAATCTAGAAGAGAAAAAAAAAATTAAGCCACATTGTGTTCTCCTAGAGTAAATGATTTCTGTTGTTCTGAGAAACAAATCTTAAAATGCAATGTATGTCTCATGATTGTTGGAAATAGAACATTTTCAAAGTTTTCTTTTTCTTCCCTAGAGACAAGTGATTAAACATTATGGCTTTTTCCCTTCCACATTTTGCGGTAAAGCTTCTCTTCGCTCTGCTTTGTGTTCCACACTCAGGACCTGAGGGCCCACACATCCAGCACCAGCCTAGGGGCCATATTTAGATCTTGAAGCTCCACTTTGCAAAAAGACTTCTGCACAGGGCTATTCAGTGTTCTCTTTTTGTTGAAATAAGGAGATACCACATGTAGAACATTCATTTGTTTATTCATTCATCATCCATTCCACAGGTAATTATGTTAATAGCCACTTAAAGTCATCTTAGAATGGATATTATTTAATGTGTGGAAAGATGCTTGGCAAACAAGATGCGGTTTGTTTTTTACTTTATTTGGCCTCTGCCTGTCCATGTTTCTTCTCCCCACCTCCAGGCAGCGCTGGGCAGCAGGACCCGCTTCACATAGCCGCGTGCACCTGTTGTTGTTCTTCCACCTGTCTCTGCCGCGGTCACTTTAACAGTGATGTGGGCTGTGACTTCCTGGTGCTCCTCTGTACTTAAGCAGAGGGGAAACTCCGGCCAGTCCAGGAAAAGCAGAGACTGTCAAAATTCATTAGAAACCAGGGCTCCGCTGCCCCCTGATTTGTATAGTTCGCATCTTCACAACACAATTGTGAACTAAAAAATGTGATAATATGACCACTTTAATTTTTATTGACCTGTCCAAAAAAATGAATATGGCTAAAAGAGGAATAGATGAGACGTGCAGGTTTTGTGGGGGAAATTATCAATGCTCATAATCTTCTGATTTTACCTTTATAGTCAAGACAGCCCAATGTAGGAGTGAATGCAGTGGCTAGCCCAGGATAAGAACTCATGCATGTGAGTGTAGAAATGTAAAATCATGGCCTACAGTGCCATAAATACGTGACTTGGGCTGGGCGTGAGGTCATAGGGAGTGGTGGGGCTTGCAGCAAACTTGGGAGCTCCCAAGTTGCCTAAAAGCCTCCATGCTTAAAAAATTGAAAACCAGCATGCTGGCCCGAAAAAAACATGTCTAGAGATTTGTGATCTCTGAATTCTGCCTGTCGCTTGTCTGATTTCCTCTCTTTCACTCTTCTTCCTGCCACCAACCACCCCGTATCCCAGACCTCTTACTGCCTCAGACAGAAGCTGCGATCGGAAGTTTCTACCCCATTTCAAAGAACGTCTTTAACAAAATGTGCCCGTGTTTAGTGTTTGCTTTCATCTGAACCAAGCATCATTTAAAACACTTTTTAAAACTCTTTAATCTTTGTTAGTTTTTTATATTATATTATATATAATACATGTTATTTATTTGAAACTTCTGACAATATTGAAATAAAGTAAAATATGTTCCTTCCATTCCCTCCTCTGCTGATCTCATTCTGCAGATAAGTGCTATCAACTTTTTGGTGTGTATACATCCAGATTTTTTCCTGAGCATATAAACAAATGTACACATGCACTTACTTACATAGTAGATTATAATCTTATTAAAATGCTACCATTCCATTCTGTAACTTGTCTTTTCATATAATGTAGACAAATTTTCATAATAGTATAATTATATCACATTCTTTATAACCATTCTTTCAGCAGCTTATTGGTGTACAATTTATTAACCACTCCTTATTAGTGACATTTACTTATTTATTGATTTAATCCTCACCTGAGGATATGTTTATTGATTTTAGACAGATCAGAAGGGAGGGGGAGAAGAGGGGAGAGGGAAAGGGGAGGGGGGAGAGAGAGAGAGAGAGAGAGAAACATTTATGTAAGAGAGAAACACTGATCAGTTGCCTCCCATACATGCCGCATCAGGGAATCAAACCTACAGTCAAGCCCTGACCGGAATCAAACTTGCAACCTTGTGGTGTGCGGGTCAGTGCTTCGACACACTAAGCCACCGACCAGGCTTCTTCCAGCTTTTCTGTTATTTTCTGCTCTTACTGTGTGATAGGCAGCTCCACGTTCAAAACCAAACTCCTCATCTTCTCCCCCAAACATGTTTCTTTTAACAGTTTTCCCGTCTTTTTTTAAAAAATGTATTTTATTGATTATGTTATTACAGTTGTCCCAATTTTTTCCCCCTTTGCTTCCCTCCACCCGGTACCCCCCAATTTCCCTCTGGCAATCCCCCCCACTTAGTTCATGTCCATGGGTGATGCATGTAAGTTTTTTGGCTACTCCATTTACTACACTATTCTTAACCTCCCCCTGTCTGTTTTGCCCCTGCCAATTTGTACTGCTTAATCCCTGCGCCGCCTTCCCCTTCCCCGTCCCAAACCCCCCAAATGATCTCCATATCCATGATTCTGTTTCTCTTTTGGCTGTTTGCTTAGTTTGGTTTTTAGATTCAATTGTTAATAGTTGTGAATGCATTGCCATTTTAATGTTCATAGTTTTGATCTTCTTTTTCTTAAATAAGCCCCTTTAACATTTCATGTAATAATGGCTTGGTGATGATGAACTCCTTTAGCTTTACCTTGCCTGGGAAGCACTTTCTCTGCCCTTTGATCCCACAAGATAGCTTTACTGGATAGAGTAATCTAGGTTGTAGGTCCTTGCTTTTCATCACTTCGAATACTTATTGCCAGTCCCTTCTAGCCTGCAAAGTTTCTTTTGAGATATCAGCTGACAGTCTTATGGGAGCTCCTTTGCAGGTAACTCTCCTTTTCTCTTGCTGCTTGTAAGATTCTCTCTTTATCTTTTTTAACCTTTGGCATTGTCATTATGATGTGTCTTAGAGTGGGCCTGTTTGTGTCCATCTTATTTGGGACTCTGTGCTTCCTGGACTTGTATGTCTATTTCCGTCACCAAATTAGGGAAGTTATCTTTCATTATTTTTTCAAATAGTTTTCAATTTCTTGCTCTTTCTCTTCTCCTTCCAGCACCACTGATTCAAAGGTTGGCATGTTTGAAGTTGTCCCAGAGGCTCCTTAGCCTGTACTTGTTTTTCTGGATTCTGTTTTCTTCTTGCTGTTCTGATTGAATGTTTTTTTTCTTCCTCCTGTTCCAAACCATTGATCTGATACTTGGCTTCATCCACTCCACTGTAGATTCCCTGTAAATTTTTCTTTATTTCACTTAGTGTAACCCTCAATTCTGCCTGGGTTTCTTTTTTTTTATGCTGTTGAAGTGCCCAGTGAGTCCCTTGAGCATCCTAATGACCAGTGTTTTGAACTCTGCATCTTCTAGATTGCTTTTCTCCCTTTTGTTTAGCTCTTTTTCTGGGATTTTGTTTTATTCTTTCATTCGGGCCATATTTCTTTGTCTCCTCATTTTGGCAGCCTACCTGGGTTTGTTTCGATGCATTAGGTTGAGCTGCTTTGACTCCCTGTCTTAGTAGCATGGCCAGGTGTAGAAAAGCGCACCTGTAAGTTGGATGGGGCAGAGCCTTAGGTAATCGCCAGGGCAGGGCAACTCGTGTGAATCAGGCTGAAGGAGCTGCAGATATGGTGTCACTGCTCTGCGGCTCAGTGTGGAGGAAGGCTCAGAAAAGGGACTATGGCTGCTGCTGGGCTTCTGGAGTTTTTTGTCCAGAAGGAAGCTGTGCCCTGGCACTTGCCCTGATGCCCAGCACTTCAGTTTCTCTCCGTATGCCACAGGTGCCCTTCAGCTGCTGCTGCCTTGCTGTAGCCCAGAGGGAGTGAGTCTGCGTAAGTCCTGAGTTCATTGCAGACCCTCTAAGAGGATGCACCTGAGAATCCCGCAGTTTCTTTTGCCACCCTAACCCCCATTGGTTTTTACAGCCAGAAGTTATGGGGATTTATCTTCCTGGCACTGGAACCCTGGGATGGGTGATTTGGTGTGGGGCAGGGATCCCTTGCACCCGAGATATCCATCCTGATTTTTACACACAACATGTGGGTGTGGGGCCAGCCCGTTCCATGTCTCTGCCTCTCCACTCCTACCCATCTGCATGAATGTGATTTCCTTAATTCCTTGGTTGTCAGGCTTCCATACAGCACAATTTTCTGACAATTCTGGGTGAATGTTGTTTTGTAGTTTAGTTGTAATTTTTGCTGTGGTTGTGCAAGGAGGCAAACCATGTTTACCTATACCTCCATTGTAACCAGAAGTCTCACCCTCCCATCTTGTTAATGGTAACTCCATCTTTTGTGTTGCTTGTGACCTTGGAGTCACCCCATGCTCTTTACTTTTTCTTCTTCTTCACATCCATTGTGTCTGCACCTCTTAACATCTCCACTGCTGCACTGCCATCCAAGCTGCCCCACCAACTCATCTCCCAGCCCCGCACCATGCTCTACCTTTGCTCAACAGCCTGTACCAACCCAAGGGATCCTTTTCAAATGTGTGTCAAGTCAGCCCTCTCTTCCACTCCCAACCCTCCCTATTGGTGGCTTTTTATCTCACTTGCATAAAAGCCAAGGTCCTTACAGCGGTCAACAGGCCTTAAATGATCTGCCCACCTCCCGCATTGCCTCCCATTGCCCCCAGCCCCATCCTCATCTACACTCTCCGACTAGCTTGTACTGCTGCAGCCACACTAGCCTTCTTGCTTCCCCTCAAACATGTCAGGTGTCTTCCTGTCTCAGGGTCTTTGCACACACTTTGCCTCTGTCAACAATGCTCTTCCCCCCAGATCTGCACAAGGCTTGGTTCCTAATGCTTTCAAGCATTTACCCCATTGTCCCCTTCTCAATGAGGTCTTCCCTGGCCACAGGATTTCTAAAGAACGTATTTCCCAGCCATTTCTACCTTCCTTCTCTGTAGTACTTATCACCATCTAATATACTTACAATAAAGGTTACTTTTTATTTTCTTATCATCTGTCTCCACCCCTAGAAGATAATTCTGTAAGGGCAGGAAATTTGTCTGTTTGGTTCTCTGCTGAATCTTCAGCACCTGCCACACAGTAGGCTCACAAGGGCTACTCGTTGAATGAACAGATGTTACGAATGTGTCAGCAGGGACCATCCATGTACATATGCATTTGCTCACACATGGGGCCATATTTTCAAGGTGAATGATTAGAAGTGGAATTGCCGAGTCAAAGGGCACGCGTATTTTAAATTTGCTTTCCAAAAAGGTCATACCCTTTGGTGTATATGATTTTTTTCTTGTAAATAAGATCTTGTTAAAAGAGAACTTAACCTAGATGTGGGGGCTGAGTCCAAGTGAAACAGACCTTTTAATTCAGGGATTCTTCATCTGGGGTCTTTGAACGTAGACCTCTAATGGATATACGCGGTGTATAACGTCTTTTAAAACTAGAAATGTTAGCAACAAGGCGTAGCCATTTTGGCAATACCTGTGACTTTGTCGCTGATAGAATCCACAGATATTTCTGTCTCATAATACACATGTTGTGAATACCTTGTATTTCTGTTCTCCCTCTCCACTGCTTTGAAATTGCAGTGAACCCTTCCTCCCCCAAATAGCCCCTTTTTCGTTACCCACCACCAGCAATATGTCATGCCACTAGATCTCGTTATTTAACGTGTTAATAAAGAAGCACCTATAACACATTGTTGCTAATTGATTTTTTAAAATTCTCTGATACCTATTTCAATGCAGTTGGTTTCATTTTATGCATTTAAAGCGAGACTCTTTATCAAACTGTCACAAGGGTCCAGGGTGTTAAAACACTTAAGAACTCTGTGCACCAAAGGTGCCACTATTCATTTGGAAAGAATAAGTTACTCGTACAGGTAATCATAGGTATTTTGTAAAATTGAAGTGCCACAAAATGTCAGATTCAGAATAACAGGTGCGGCAGTATTCATAGCTATCAGGTCTTTCATTCATTCATTCATGCAGCGCATATTTATTAAGCATTTCTCTGCAATGCACTGTGGAAGGGGTTGTGGGGAATCAAAGGAGAATGTCTGGCTGTTGCTGTAGCTTACTGTAGAACGCGTACAATAAAGCTAACCCAAGGCTCTGTATCAAAGATGCACGTCAGTGTCGTCTACCCAAAGCCTTCCCTCCCTTTACTCGCTCCCCGTCCTCTGCCCGCCCCTGCACGTTGCAGGGCCCACGCCTTGCTCCCGCCTCTCTAGTCCATCCAGTTTCTCTCTAGGGGGTCTATGCAGAGCTGTAACTTCTAAGTGCCAGTGATTTCCTAAGTTACACCTTCAGATCAGATCTCCCCCTAAGTTTCAGATTCAGCCATACTGACCATCTCTATCGGGGTGTCTGGTAACACCCCAAACTTAACATATCCTAACGTATCTCCCCTACTACTTCAGTAAGTGGTGTCGCCCCCCGACCCTTTGACTCAAGCTAAAAATTGCTGGAGGGTCTTCCTTGAAACACCCCTTTCCTTTACTAGCCCCACCCTAACCCCCATCCCTAATTCATCAGCAAATACCATTGGTTCTGTATTCATAATACCTTATGACAGTGCTACCCAAAGGGTTGTCTGAGGTTGGTGCTGGGCCATGACCTCCTGCTTGCTCATCCACCACAGGTGAGGTATGGAAATCGAGACTAGGCATTAGCAGCTTTTATAACAGCCTGAGGTTGTCATGACGGCCAAGTTCACAATGGCGAATGCGCCTCATTGAAGAGGGCATGGACCACTTCATTACTGGAAGGCTCAGATGGCCAGTCCTGTGTGGCGCCGGTCGTGGCGTGAATCACCATGTGCAGTAGGACCCCATCACAGTGCGTGATATTTTATGATTGGTTTGACAACTGTACCCTGAAAGTTTAGAAAAGTCTGTGAAAATGTAAGTAATTTATTTTTATAACTTACATCGACACGTTTCCATTTGTAATCAGTTACTCATTTTAGCAACATTATTAGTTAACTGGGGAGATAAAACTTTTGTATCAGTTCTTTTCACCCTCAATTTACTGAAGGTAAAACTGGCCTCACTGGGGGTTTTGTTATTGTTTTTATGGCAAGAAAATACTTAGGCTTTCTGAATGTGGCGAGAACCGCCAAACGGGGAAGGTCGAAGTGATTCTGAAGAAACAGAGCCACGCGGTCATTGTAGTTTTCCTCAAAACTAAGATCCCCCACAGACTGAGATCAGTTCATAGTTGTCATCGATGCTGACATCCTAAAAATAGTGTCTAGATATTTGTAGGGATGTGTTGCCTATGAAGGAACAGAACCATCAACACCTATGGGGGTATTTACTTCTAAAAATTAAGTGTAAACCCATAAGAATGTTTGGAAAGAAAGGATATTGGGTTTAAAAGCTGATGGAAACAGATGTTCAGTATTTCACATCTAAACATCAGGGTGTTCCCTTCTTAATAAGCAGCATTTCAGCTTGTCAGGATTAAAATCCACAGACAGCTGCTGAGACCTTGGTGAAGGCTGGCATCAAAGATACTTGCTTAGAAAGGTCGGGTGAAACTGCAGTGAAGCAGGTAGCTCACTGCTACTTCCAGGGCCCCCTGACTCCTCACGTTCAGGAACACGCTAATGATATGGAAGACTAACTCACAGAGCAATTAAAGCTAGCACTGTGTGTGTGTGTGTGTGTGTGTGTGTGTGTGTGTGTGTGTGTGTGTATTTTTATTGCAACGCGATAATTTCATTTTATTCCTGTGTATAAGCAATTGGACGGTGATGGCGATATGACGGAAGAATCCCCATTTTCAACTTTGTTGCCAACAATCATAGGTGAATCCTAACTGTATAAAACTGTGAAGGACTGCATCGTCCACAGACGTGGTCGGACCTTTACAGTTGGTGGAGGAGCGTGCAGGAAACATCGCAGAGTTTAAAATCCCGGTGAAGGGCTCACATCTGGATGTAAATCACTGTACTGATTCTCTCGTGGGAAAGTCCTGATGATGAAGACTGTTGGTGGAACTACACAGTGGCCTTAGTTTCATACTAAAAATCATGAGTTAGGTAAAAGCCAGTGTGTTAAAATCTGGATGATCTGCTGGTGTTAGGTGTTGCCGGGAAAGATTCACAAACAGCCATCAGTGTAGGCTGACGGGTACGGACGATGGAGAAGATGCATGTTCAAGAACGATTGCAGAACAACACGATGTCTCTGCAAAACCACAAGACAGTTTGGTCCCGGTCTTTTGAAGGAATGAATTGGACAAGCAGGACGACTTACGTGTCTAAGATCTTCAGTAATGTTAATGATCTTGATACTTTTAGAGGAGGGAGAAAGGCAACATGGTTTTCCTTGGCAGATAAGATTAAAGGGCAAAAATAAAAGGTAGAAGCTCAGATTGGTATGACACCTTCCGTAATTTAACGATTATCAGTCACACAGGTGGTGATACTGTACATCTGTGAAAAGCTATCACAGAACACCATAGAATTTGATAAAGCATTTCAAATTTTATTTTACTTCACAAGAAGATTTACACCTGAAAAAGATTCATGGGCCCAGAATCTATTTCTTTCATGAAAAGATAATATAAATTTAACTGTAACTTATAGAATACATTGCTGGAACTGACTTCTGGCAAAGGCTTTTAAAGGACTCTGAAAACTTAGTAGCACTTTCTCCATTTTAGTTTTTATCTTTTTATTATTGATTTGGTTGGGGGTGGAGTGAGAGAGAGAGAGAGAGAGAAATACCAATACACCAATTTGCTCTCCCACTTATTTATGTGTCATGGGTTGCTTCTTGTATGTGCCCTGACCAGGGATGGAACCCAGAACTTTGGCGTATTGGGACAATGCTCCAAAATAAAACACAGAAACAGTTTAGGTATGCATTATTGCCTACAAGTAGCCTTGTTGATAATCTCATTTGGTTAGATAAATTATCAAGCAAGAAGCAAGTCAGTGTGTCACACTAAGAAGCTTAAATATTTATATACACTGTGCTCGTTCAAAGTGTGTCTACAGACATTTAATACGGGGATTCATTTTTTTCCCCTCAAAATAAAAAAGAGTGTAATAGTGAGCATATATATCAGTTGCCTGTGTGCGTACTTTCAGTGAATAAACAACATGCACAATTTCATACTTTTTCCCCCCTGTATTATGTTTACCCTGGTAATACTTATTGCAGTGTAATTTCCTATTTGTTGAACTAATAATACAAAATTACAGCTTTTATCATGTCTTTTTCCCATTTTGTTTCTCTGCTAATTCATTTTTATTAATTTTTACAAAGTATCAGTTTGCAACAGACTGGAAAATATTTAACAGGGTCCTTTACCACAGAGAATTGAAGCAGCACTGCCTTATGGGATTGAATACAAAATGAGACTTTTCTTGAAAACATATCCCTCTGGAAAGAATTAGTTCCCCTACAAAGTCTCTCAGACTACTAAATATGCTCTCAATTACTTTATTTTGAACAAGAAAATAGTAGTTGAGCCTGAAACAGCCTCTTCCAGTTGGAGGTTCTGATGCTCACAGAGGTCACCTGATGAAACTGGCAAATAAAGGAGGAAAGAAAGTTAACACAGATCCAGTTTTCATGCCTGGTCCTATGAACTTGTCATTGCAAATATTAGCTATCATTGTAAACAAGCCTTTAAACATCATCTTAAAAGCAATACAGTAAGTGGTTACATATTGGGGATCACAGATACTGTATATGTTTCAGGTTAATGGAAAAAAGAGCCCCAAACCTCACCCTTTATAATGTTATGCAAATAGCTAGTGAGTGGCTTTGGGTAAAAATTTCCAGTGTCAGTAACAGGCATGGAATGACAAAGCCCTCCACTCTAGACGACTTTAGTGGGTGTGAAGATGACATGCCCTAGAAAATGGACTGAGTGTCTCAAACGTGGCTCTGGTGATCATGAAAACATTTATAGGAAGTTGGATATCAGGAACGAATGAAATTATTTCATGAGTCACGATCATGGAAAAAGCAGCACGCGTTGGTTGTGAAGCTGTGGTCTCTCAGCCCTGCACCCCACCTTCCGCACTCTGGATGGTGAGGCTGGGACGAAGACTCTGACTGCACCCCCTGCTCCACCAGCCGCCTCTCCTCGGGCTTGTCAGCTCGGGGCACAGAGGGTGAGGCGGCTGCAGGATGGAGATGCAATGGCTGCCTCCTGTTTCCGCAGTTTCAGCGAGGGTCACCCAGCAACAGTTTCTCACTCCAGCACCTGCAGTTGGGCCCAGTGCCCAATATTTCCCACCCTGGGTCCCTCGGAGGTACCAGCTGCAGCCTCCAGCACTGTCCCTGGAGATCCAGTCTCAGCTTCCCAGGCGTCCCTGCCCCCCTACCAGCCTGGTGCATCCTCAGAACCTCGGTCTCTTCCCTTTGTTTCTCAGCCCTGCCCAAGAGAGAGGCTCTGTGTAGTCATATGGTCACTACCATCTTTTTTACAATCTTTCTGTTTTCTTACAGTTCATTATTATCTTGTATCAGTTTCAGGTGTTCAGCATTGTGGTTAGATAATCATATACTTTACAAAGTGTGTCTTGGGTGGCGGGTAGATGACCTAGATTATAGTATAACAACTAAGTGAGAGCAAAGGAAAGGTGGCTAACTGGGAACACGAAGACTTGGAGACAATTTCCTATCCTCTGAGGGACCTAGAGGTGGGAAATAATAATAAAATGATAATAGCTAACATTTAGTGATTGCTTACTCTGTGACAAAAACTTCAATCATTTAATTTCACAACAACCCCAGGACATATATTACAGTTATCGCACTTTACAGATGAGGACGTTGGTACCCAGAAACATTAAATAACGTGCCCGAGGTTACCTAACCAGAAGGTGGCAAAGTTGAGATTTGAAAAGACAGCATTCCCAGTACCCCCCGACACATATGTAGTTATTACAGTAATGTGGTCTGTATTGTACTGTATGTACTTTACATCTCTGTGACTGTTTTTGTGCACCATTGGTGGGAATACTGGTTGATGTAACCACAGTGGAAAACAGAATGGAAGTTCCTCAAACAATTAAAAATGGAAATACCTTATGTCCCAGTGATTCCGCTTCTGAGTATATAGCCAGAGAAACACAAAATACTAATTCGAAAGAATATATGCACCCCTATGTTCATTGCAGTGTTATTTACAAAAGGTGAGATTTGGCATCAACGCAAGTGCCCATCAATACGTGATCAGATGAAGAAGATGTGGTGCCTATATATACAATGGAATGTCATCTGGCCATAAAAAGGAATTAAATCTCACCATTGTGAAAGCATGAGTGGACCTAGAGGCTGTTATGCTGTGACACAAGCTGTCTTTTTTAACTGCAGTGTTGCCCTTTTGCCTTTTTAGCCCTCGAGTACCTATCTAACCTGTTTCTTCTATTAAATTCTCTTGTATTTTTTAAAAGATTTTATTTATTTATTTTTAGAGAGAGGGGAAGGGGGAGAAAGAGAGGAAGAAAAACATCAGTGTGTGGTTGCTTCTCACGTGGCCCCTACTGGGGTCCTAGCCTGCAACCCAGGCATGTGCCCTGACTAGGAATCGAACCAGTGACCCTTTGGCTTGCAGGCCGGTGCTGAATCCACTGAGCCACACCAACCAGGGCTTAAATTCTGTTTTAAGATAATGATTGGGTTCCTGATTTCCTGTCTGAATCCCTCCAGATAGCAACTTGGTACTGTGATCCCGACTTGGTACCAGGACTGGTCCCAGGTGGCCTGGGAATGGCTCGATTGTGTCTCTGGCCCTGAACTCAGCGCTGAGCTGTTGCCAGTGTGAAATGGAATGTTAATAACCCTTGTCATGTGGTGGCACCAGGACCAATGAGACCTGAGGCGGGTGGTGACGATGCACCTTCTGAGCAAGTAACTTGAAGCTGCTGCACGTACCTGTCGGAGTGGTGACGACAGCTGCAAGGGTGGAACGGGATGGCCATTGCTGCCCAGGTGGCATGTTTGTAGAGGAAAAATGACAGGCTTGAGTCCTTAAACACAGCTCGAGCTATAGTGGGCAATTCGAAGTGATTCCATTGCTCTTAATCCCCACTGCCTCCATTCTGCCATTAAGCCATCCTCCTCTCTCCCCGGCGGTTTGCAATAGCTTCCTAGCTCCCCGGCGTCCCTTCTCACAGTCTGCCTTTTACACAACTGACCAAGGACCTGCACACCTGCTCCTCTGCTCAAAACCTTCAGTGACTTCCTCTTGCTTTTGGAATAAAATCTAACCACTTCAACCTCATCTTAAACCCCCTTTTGCCTCTTGATGTTCTCGCCTTTCTAACTCTTCCTGTCCTTGGGGCCTCCCACATTGGTGGCTGCCTCTTGTTGGAAGTCACTTGCCCGGCTCTCTGCCCCCGTGACTGCTTCTCATCATTCAGATCTCCCATGCCCTGATTTCCCAAGTGAGCCTCTGTAAAGCTAGCCTTCCCCTAGTAAACATGTCTTCATGGATTCATTTCTTTTCTAGCATTTACCACAATGTGTATACATCTTGTTTATTTCTTTGTCTTTCTCACCAAACTGCGCTCCATTAGGGTGGAGACCTGTCCGTCTTTCTGGCTACTGTGCGTATTCCCAGGGCCCTGCTCTACTACCTGTCGCATGGTAGATAATCAGTGAATACTTGTGGTCAAATGAGTTTTGGATATAATTTTCTCTCAGTTAATTCAGAATTTTGCTTTTGAAGCATTTTAAGAAAGCAGAAAATGCCGTCATCAACCAAGGCACCAGCCAACGAAATGAACGGACTCAGACATTTTTTTTCCATGTTTGCTTCAGGTTACACTTTTTTCTCTCATTTTTTTTTAATGAAATGTTAAATGTAAGTCAATTCGTCCATGTTATCTAAGTTCAAAATTATTGGCACGAATTATGCATTTTATTGCATAACATTTTTAATGACTGTAGGGTCTGCCTCCCTGTCCATCAGATCACTTGTGGGTTTTTCCTCCTGATCAGCCTTGGGAGACACTGAGCAGCATTCCCTCTGGTGGGCATTTGGATTTTGTACTGAGTTTTTGCCGTTATAAAAGATGATGGTATAAATGATTTTCTACCTAAAGCACTCTTTGACATCTTTATCGAAATTCTGACATGAAGTAAACTACACATATATAAAGCATACAATTTAACATGCTTTGGTATGTATATACTCATGAAATATCACCACAGTCAAATAGACAGTCATCATCATTATCAAAAGTTTCCATGGTTCCCTTTGTCATGGGTCCTACCCAGCTGCCCCTCCCCCACACCCCTCCTGCTCCTTTCCAGGTAGCCATCAAACTGTTTTCGTCACTACAAGTTAGTTTTCATTATCTAGAATCTTCTATAAACAGAGTCACAAAACGCACTCAATTTTTTCTGGCTTCTTGGACTCAGCATAATGATTTTGAGATTTACCCATGTCATCGCGTGTATCAGTACTTCATTCCGTTTTAATTGCCGAGTACTATTCCATTGTAGTGATGTACCACTGTTTGTTTACCCGTTCACATGCTGATGGACATTCGGGTTGTTTGAGGTCTTTGGCTGTTGCAAACAAAACTGCTGTGAACGTTCAGGTACAAGTCTTTGAATGGATAGGTGCTTTTTCCAGCCCCCTTGGCCGGATTATAGGGTAGGCGTATTTTGATTTCTTAAGAAACTGCCAGACTTTTCCAAAGTTTTTTCATCCCCACCAGCAGTGAAGGAGAATTCTAGTTTCTCTGCATTTTCACCAACACTTGGCCTTGGGGAAGTTGACCATTCTTACAGCTGTGTCGTGATAATCTCGTGGTTTCCAAGCATATTTTCCTAATGACTAATGATGTTGAAAACCTTTCCACGTCTTATTTTTCTTCTTTATGTCTTCTTTAGTGAAGTGTCTCTTCAAGTCTTTTACCCATTTTTTATGGTGTTGTTTGCTTTTTTATTACTGAGTTTTGAGAATTCTTTATTTCTTTATCAAGTTGCTTTGAAAAGATTTTCTTCTCGTCTGTGGCTTGTCTTTTCATTCTCTTAACAGCATCTTTTAAAGAAAAAATTTTAAAATGTGTTTTCTTCAGATCCATTTTCAGAAATGGAACTAAAGAGTCAAAAATAGTGTGCGCGTGCGTGCACGTGTGTGTGTGTATGTGTGTGATGCTGGTTTCATCCTGTCAACCTGTCTTGGGAAGAGTCTGAAACACTATCCTTGAATATGAGTGTTTCCTGGGACTTTCTGGCTCTGGCCTCCGTCACTGGTCCCTGTGTTTGCTATTTTCACAAGTGCAAAGTGTTACAGTACAGCTTTATTTCACTCCACTCACCTGGCAAGTTGGACATTTACTTAAATTTGGTATATTTAAATTTCTTTTTCTTTTCTAACTTTGAACCATTTGTCATTGAAAATTTCGAGTTAGTCTCACAGCTTCGTAAGAGCTTTTCATATCATTTAGAAGCCAAAATTTACATGTACTATCTATCACAAATATTTTCATATCAATAATTACCTTTTATCTTGGTTTTACCCCCAACGAGCCGCCACTTATTATTTGTAATTTCTGTTTGCTTGTTTTTTTTAAGATTTTATTTTTAGACAGCGGAGAAGGGAGGGAGAGAAACATCGATTGGATGCCTCTTGCGTGCTCCCCACTGGGGACCTGGCCTGCAACCCAGGCATGTGCCCTGACTGGGAATCGAGCCGGTGACCTTTCAGTTCACAGGCCGGCGCTCAAACCACTGAGCCACACCAGCCAGGGCTCCTTCTGTGATTTAAATGGTAACCCAAAATGGCCACTTGGGATAAATATATCGTTTTGTTTTCTCCTAAGGTTGGGAAATTGTATGTTAAATTTTTCTTTACTGTAGTTTTATTATGGGTTTTAGTATGAAGGTCTAAGTTTCTATGTCTAAATGTTATTGACAAATGGCCTCTGCACTACGTCTTTCCGTCGCACTCAGATTGTCATATATTAAATTCTTATATAACTTATGTCTTGCTCCTCGAATCTTTGTTCCACGACTCTCTGAAGTCAGCAACATGCTTGTAATGTGAGTTGCTTAATGGCACAGCCTGTGATTTCGTAAAGCAAGTTCCCCCTATTCAGATCGGTCTCTGATTTTTAGAATTTTTATGGAACAAATTATCCTATTATTTGAAAATGCATTAACGGTATAAATTAACTTAAAATATTGCCATGTTTATAATATTTTTTTATTTTTTCTTCTATAAAATATTTGTAGCTTATTTTTATTGGGCTGCCTATAGCCCACCTTGGGTTAGTTACAAATAGGTACTCAGTGAATATGTATTCAGTACTGATATGTTTTTTCCTTGTTATGAGGGAAGTCTATTTCAAAACAAAAATTTTGGTAGTTGTTACTGTTAAAAGGGAATGGTGTAATTTTGGAATATATTTTATATGATAAATATACTGAATTATTTTATTTCCAAAATTCTTTGTAAATTCCTTTGAATTTCCTGGGTTATACCATCACGACTTCAGCAACTAGCAACATTCCTTTGCTATTAATTTTTCTTACTTGTTTTTCCTACCTTATCACCACGGCAGGACCCTCTAATAGTGCTTTGAATAACATGTGTGACTAAGAGTTTCTTTGCTTTGACCTTGCTTTTGGGAAACATGTCACTACTATTTGTATCTCCATTAAAAATATTATTGGCTTTTTATTTTAAAGTTTTTTTTTTGTTTCACTTTCAGAAATAAAAAACCAAGACTCTATTTTACATTTTATAAAATTCCCTTTTAAGCCTTCTAGTATACAAATAATTATGATTGCCAGCAAAGTCGGCTAGGGGTGAATTAAGTATATTTGTAAAAAGAATGTATTTCTGGTTTTGGTTACTTTCCATTTTGGGTTCACAAAAGTTTCACCTTTTGCTCTTAATTTCCCAAGACTTTCTTTTGGCGGAGACTGGCACCCATCCGTCTTGTTGCTAAGGCTTCTGTAGACATCATGTTCTCCCCCTTGAATCAGCTCTGCCTCTAATCCACTCATTCAGCTTTCCTCTTGACACTCATTGTTTTTTATTTTTCCAGTTAGATACTCGATCAAATCAGTCAAAACTCTAATCTTCAAGATGTTCCAGGAGCACTTTTCTCCTTGAACAATTTACTTCCTCACCATTGCTCAAAGCTCAAGTTTACAGCTATCCACATAGTATTAATTAAAAAGGATTTCATAAAGAAATCCCTCTAATTCTGATATCAGTGCTTCTGTTAAATTCAAGTTTTGCTAAGGGCTCTTTTCTTAAGCACAACCCAGCATCTGTGGGAGAACAACATAATTAAGAACTTTCATGGAAAATTTGCAAATGCACACTTACTATATCCTTTTGAAGTACTAATATGTTGAAACGTTTCTGTGCTTTTTCCCCACCCCTGAATTTTGGGAATTGTCTCTCCGTCGCTCTGTGGAACCCTGGGGAGGACACTGAATGTGATGTCGTGGTTGGGCCTTCCAGGTCCAGGTCCAGGTCCCATTCAGCCCCTAAGTCTGCAGGGCTGTGAAGAACTTCCAGCTGACTGAGCCACAGGGCGACCCTGATCCCAGCGGTTGCGCCCTCTCCCCACGAAAACCGAGCAGGAGTGAGGAACTGGAAATGAGGTCTTGTTCCTCGTCCTGTGTGCGGAGCTCTGAGTGGAGGTGTTCTGCGCCTTGGCTTTTCTTTCTGTGTAGTATCAGACCACCGTGGATTTTTGACCAAGGCCCCTATGATCTCAGAATGCCCCAAATTATTAGCTGGGTGTCGGACTGTGCTATGAACCAAGAGTCCTGGTTTTCTATCTGGTTTTGTGGCCAACTGGGTGCGTAACTTTAGGAAGGTTGCTTTATGTTTCTGAGCCTCAATTTCCTCCTGTGCAATGTGGAAAGAGCAAGCGGGGTGATTTCTAAAGTCCCCTACTGGAAAAAGTGACTCGTGCTTTTGTTATGGAGACAGGGTCAGAATTTGGAAGCGTAGTGGGCAGGTTAGAAGTGGCCTTTCTCCCAGTGCACCAAAGTGCGTGGGACTGACAGGTGGCACCTCTGAAGCCCTCGACACAGGAGGTCGTGGATCAGGAGGCAAAAAAGGGACGGGGAAGAAAAGACAGAACCAGTTCCCATCTCAGGGTGTTGGTCCTGTACCATGCTCCAGAGATCCGAATACCGGCGCCAAGTTCAGGGTTGTTTTATCCCTGCCTTGACTCAAACTAAGAAAAAGGTTTTGTTTTGTTTTCTTCTCCCCCAGGGAGGTGTTTTCAGAACAACTTCCATACAGGGACATATTTCTTACTAAAGAGTGTCAAGTGAGCCGAATAGCCAGACCGTGTGGTCACCAAAGGGAAGGGGCCTCTGGGCGGTGTGCACCCCGACACGGCACCCTGGACCCATTCCTCTCTGCCGATTGGATCATGCTCGTTTCTTGAGAAGTTCCATCCGTAACAACTTTCTTTTCATTCCTTTCTGATAAACTCATGTTACATAAGCCCTCGAAGTGCTCAGTGTTTTTCCTTTGTTGGCCATCACACGCAAAATGATTTTATCAAGCATGAATTTTCCCTCGGCTCTCAGCTGCATGCTGGGGAGGCTGGCAGAGCCGAGGCGAGGTGGGAGGGTGTGTGGCGGACTTGGGCACCTGGCTCTGTGCGCCCATGCAGGTGTGCATGCGTGGGGTCAGGGATTTCTGGTTATAAGTGACAAATGCTCCTTGCAGAATATTTTGAAACTAGAGAAAGGCAAGAAAAAGGAAATAAAAACCAACCCTGTTCCTATCAAATCAAAGGTAATTGTTATTAATGTTTTGGTGCTTGTTTTTTTCTGTTTCTCTCCATGTTTTTGTTTTTAAAGTAAATGAGAGTTTTATAACCCATGCTTTTCCATTATTTTGCTGTTTTCACTTGATAAATAACCCTACAATCAACATAGTTGTCTGTACTTTGAAATTATTTCCTTAGGAGCGATTCCTAAATGTGGGAATACCATATTAGATAATATGAATTATGCTATGATATTCATATGAAAATGATATGAATGTCATTTTTATGATTCCTAATTCTTTTTTTTATCTTTGCCCGAGGACATGCCCATTGATTTTTAGAGAGAGGGGAAGGGCAGGAGAGACAGAAGTACCAATGCAGGAGAGAAACATTGATTGGCTGCCTCTCGTCAGTGCCCTGACCAGGGTCAGAACCTGCGACCCATGACCTTTCAGTTCATGGCACGGTGCTCCACACAACTGAGCCACACTGGACAGGACCTAATTCTTCCTATTAAATCTCCTAATAAACCAGTTACACACCCTCTGGCAACATCTACCCCTCACCTTGTTCTTGCCAATGTTTGAATGGTAATTTATTTTTCAAATCTTTGCCAGTCTAATAGGTCAAAAGTATCTCATTTTTTTGTTTTATTCCACTGATTGCTAGTAATATTGAACATTTTCACGTGTTTATTGTTTCTTTTGATTGTTTCTAGTGAAAATATCAGTTTCAATTTTTATTGTAATTATTTTTTCTATTTTATTTCCTTTTTAGTTTTACGATTTTTGATGTACAGAAATTTTGTTTTCATGTGCTCGAATCTGTTTCATTTCCTTCACAATCTCTTCCATTGCTTTTTTACTAAGAAAGTTTTCCTCATCTAGAAACTGAATTACTACTCACTTCCATTTTCTTGGTTGGTTTGAATCTGTGGTTTGACCTTTAAGACTATTTAGCCCTTTCATATATTTGGAATTTATTTTGCCATATAGCATGGGGTGATCATTTAAGCATTTTTGTTATAAAAAGCTATCTAGTTTTTCCATTATCACTTGTTAAATAATCCTTGGAACAACAGTGAATGATAATTCATTATCACATTCTGTATTAAGGTTTTTACACGCGAGGAGACCTTGCCAGGTTGTCTGTTCTGTCCCCTTGGTCTCCTTATTCTTACCTTCGAGGACACACACACACCCCTCCTTCCCCCACAATTATTATATTATGTTCTAAAACCTGGTATTTCTTGTTTTCAAATTATTCTCGGCAGTTCTTGTCTGTTTATTTTCCAGATGAATGGTGGAATCATTTCTATGGAGTTCCAAAAACCTCCCTTTGGGGTTTTGATGAAAATTGCATTCAACCTATAAATTAATTGGGAAGAATTTGGCGTCCTGACAGTGTTCAGTCTCCCCATCCAGGAATATACATGTGGCACGTCCCTCCACATTTTCAAATGTCCTTTTGTTTGCCTCAGTAGCATTTTGTAGTTTTCTTGATATAAGTTCAACATATTTTTTATTAAGGTATTCCCAGATTATTTTATATTTTGGATACTATTTTTAATGGAGTCTTTCCCCCCTTTAGTTTAGATCCACTATTTGTTTGTTTTTTTTTTTGCTTGTTTGTTTATTTACTATTTTTAAATTTTACTTATAGTACATAGATATACAATGTACTAATTTCAGTGTACAACATAGCAATTCAGTACTTATGTACCTGACAAAGTGATCACCACAATAAGTCTAGTAACTGTCACCATGCTTAGTTACTGTGTTATATGATTGACTGTATTCCCTGTGCTGCACCTACATTCCCATGAAGTTATTTTGTAAGTGGAAGTTTGTACTTCTTAATCCCCTTCCTCTTTCCCCAAACTCCTTCCCCTCTGGCAACCATAGAGTTTGTTCTCTGTGAGTTTGTTTCTTTTTTTAATTTCACTTTTTCCCAAATGATTGCCAAGTACTGACAGGAATCTAAGTGAAAAGCATATTTGTTTTTTTTCCAAGCTTATAAACTCAGAGACTTAGAACTGGAACCAACCCTAAATATGTTGTCTTTTTATATATGATAAACACGAGGCCACAAAAGGTGAAATAACTTATATAAATACCGTGTAACTGGTGAAGAGGGTCACTAAATAGAGGAGATCGTCCACATGTCCCTATGCTTTGTCTTGGGGACAGGCACAGCTTAACCCTCCCAAACCTCATTGCTCTTTGGATTAAGGCCGGAATCCCTGAGTGGCGTACAAGGTCCTGAGCACTTCCCCTGCATTGGGCTCTGACCTCGCTCCACCCCACGCCCGTCTGCACTCTGCACTGCAGCCACATTGCTGCCTTTCAGTGCCTCGAAGGCACCTTGTTCTCTCCTGCCACGAGCCCCTTGCACATGCTGTTCCCTCTGCCCAGAAAGCCCTTCCCCTGCCTTCACCTCCTAACTATGTCCCTGTTCACCCTTCAGTTTTCAGCCCCCTTCCGCTCCTGCAGGACTTGCCCCCCTGACCTCCGTGGCCAGTCCCTTTATCCTGCCCTCCCACAGCACCTCCCATCCCTCCTTCAGGGCACTTGGCACACTGGCGATTTTACTCTGTGTGTAGAATTATTTAATTCTCTCCCTGGCTTGACTAAAGCTATAAGGGAGTCTGTTTCTTCGCTGCTAACCCTACCTCCTCAGAGCCCAGTGTGCCTGGCCGGCCCATCATGGGCTCCTGGTTTGTCTGATGAATGAGTAAATGAACTCAAGAACCTTTTTCTGAGAAGAAAAAGCACGAATGAATGTATTCACTGACACATTTAAAAAAGCACACAGACTGGAGTATTTCAAAAATCCAACAAATAAGGAAATTATTATAAATCCATTTGATAAAATTATGTAGCTCCATTAAAGAATGAAAATAATAAAGACTCAAACAGTGGGGGGAAATATTTATATTATGTATAAAATAACAGGATAGAAAATATTTTTGTGTTAATAAGAAGGGAAGGTGCCAAAATGATCATAGCAATTGTTTTAAGATCATGGGATGGTAACATTTCTTTTCTCCCATCTCCAAACTTCCCTGTTCACAGGTGCGTATATTCAACACACGTTTCTTGGATGTCAGGTGTGACAGGCACTGTATCAAGTGCTAAGTAAAGCACAGTGAGCAAGGTATATGTGGCCTCTCAGACTGCAAGTTTACGGCTAAGTGAGGAGGAAACCAACGATGATCAAACCACAGGTGGTCCAACGGTTATGGACTGTCGCTGTATTTGAGAAGACATGGGGTTCTTTACCATAGTATATACCACGGGCCTAAGAAAATGCCTTTCAGATTGGATGCATTATTATTAGTGCATTAAAACTTTAATTGTGTGGACAATTATAGGAGTCATATACCCATTTTCTTTAGTTTTTAGGCTTTGAAGGAGGTTTCCTAAACTGTCTGTTTATCCCTTAATCATTGCTTTCCATAGCCTACACTCTGGAAGGAAAACATCTGGTGTCGGGACAGACTTTTCCTGCTTACCTTAGTTCAGGTCCATTAAAAAGATTCGTGTAGGTGATTGTTAGGATCCGTGGGTATCTCCCCACCTCAGGCTCTTTCCCAAACATTCAGTGGGTCCTCGGCACCCCCTTCTAGGAAACTGAAAAAGCAGTTACCTGAACATAAATTCTCTTGGTTTCATCTTCTCATACCTGTGTACTCAGTGGCTGTGTCTCTGTGCTTGGGCACAACGTAGATACTTAACTCGTCTAATAAATATCTTGCAATAGCCTCTTTGAGTTGTTACTAGAAGGACACGAACCTTTTAAGTCACTTAGCCAGCACAGATCAACACTTAATGTCTTTAATGATGATCCAGATCTTTTTTAGTGGCGGAGATGCTCCGTAATCAATGATGTGGCCCTGCCTAGAGGCACAAGAGACTAGATAATCAGCAGAAAATGTCACGCTGGATGGGACCAGTAATTTGAATCCCTGAAATAGGTATTAGTGTGTCCATTTAAGGGAGAGCACCATTTCTCCCCAAGGCTAGGAAGAACCCCCCAACCCCTCTAATGTCCCTTAGTGATTTACACATTGCTGAACCCCTCGTGGCCAGTTTTTGTTCTCAGCCTGAAAACTGTGAGGCTTCCTCTCCCCACCCCCAACCCATCCACTGAGACAAATGCGGCACCAGTTTCTGGCACAGTGGGCGCCCACTTCGAGAGTAATTCTCAGCACTGGGCAGCAGGGAGAGGCCTGTCACCGTTGGGGCATGGGGGTGTTATATGCAATTTGTGAGACCTACTTGAGGAGGGTACATCTTTTTCTTCCCCACCCCTATACCGACCTTGAGGATTATTATTTCAAGGGTAGAAAACAAGTCCTGTTTTCTAGCTGTTGCATGAAGAAGCACTCCCAGATTTCAGTCCTAAAATAGCCCCTCTGAACTTGTACTTGGAGTCCCTTGGTCTTAGCCTAGGGTTTGATTAATTTGGCCATGTTGACATTCCCTGTGCATTTCATGATTTCCTAAACACTTGCCATGTGCCCTCTGAACTTTCATTTCTTTCTACCGAAACTCTCATATTAAAAGACCTCATGGTCATTTTATTTGGCATGACTGAGTGATTATAGGTGGGCTTTTATTAATAGAGTGCTTCTGATAATCTTCGGGAATTGTTTCATTATGAAATATTCATTTTTTATGCTGTTTATCATTGTCCACAGACCCAGAGGTTTTAAATGCTGGGAGCATGTTGTAAATGAAAACATAAATAATTTATTATAATTATGTGGAAATAAGCCCAGATTTTTCTGTTGGCTCAGTGATGCACACCAATGAGAAATGGGCTGGGATGTCAAAATCTTATTTTCCCAAAATGTTTTATTTAAGACTAAAGTGTAAACAGGAAAAAATCTTAATTTTCGTAAATGTCTACATCCTCATTGGGAAACGTGACTGCTAGAATTGTCAAATGATCTTATAACCAGGCTTCATGGCGTAAATCCCTTGGACGCCCAGTGCGTCTCTGCTAACGAGGTTTGAGACTGTCTTTCAGGATCACGCCCTGTACTCTCCTCTGAAATGGGAGCACTCTTACTTAGAGGGAGCAGTGGATGTTCTTTGCTTCTGCGTTCTCATATTATGATCATCCCATTGCTAGACCTCTCGGTCGTGTCTGATTGCAAGGGAGGTTTAGCTGGGGGGCCTTAGCTGTGCTCTGGGGAAGAGAAGGGATTTTTTGTCGGACACATAGCAGGCTTTGTCGTAGAATCAAGCTCTGCCCGTCCCAGAATGGAGAGCCAGTTATCCCAGCTCCTCTTCCTACCGAATAGCTGCATCCCCAGAAACTGGAAATGCTTCCTTTAACTTTTGCTGAATTCTTGTATATACATGTTCTAGATGCTCTTCTCATTCATTGGTTCCTGGGTCATAATCACACTGCTTTAATTAGGCAGGCTTTATATTTTGGGTTTGTTTTGATATTACTATTTTTTGAAAAATCTTCTGGTGTATTTTTTTCAGATACACTTTCTATTCAACTTGTCAGTTTCCTTTAAAATGGACAAAATAAGCAAACACAAACTCTACAATATATCACATTAAAAATGTATTCCACTTGAAAAATATTATACTATTAGAGAAAATAATCATTATTTGACAGTTGGTGTCTTCCAACTCAGAGAAAATGTGCTTTTAAAATAGCACGCTTCCTATCAAATAGTGGCCAACAAAGTTATTAGCAGGGCATTGATAAATGGCTTGATGTTTGTAGTTCATGTTTTGACTTCCGTTCTACTTGTTGCCTTAGCAGAAGAATGCTCATTAAGCCTTATTCTTTTAGTCCCTCTCTCCGAGCCTCCGAACCCACCAATGCTCAACTTTCTTGTCTGGAAGGATGTAATCTTTCCTACATGGCACTTGAAAGTTCAGCTCATTCCTAAACCTCCAGTCAAAGACACGAACTTGTTGCTTTCAGAGAGGGCACATCTGCGCCCCGAGCCATTACACCATCTGTTAAAGTGGCCAGAGCTCATTTTATTGCCTCCTTTGTGGAAGGACTTGTACTGTAAAAGTGTGTGTTATTGAAAACATAATTTTCCTCATCATTATGCTTTCTTTCTAGCCGGATCATAACCTGCCAGAAATCTATTGAGCACAGAGTGAAAAGCTCTTCGGAATAGCTGTTCTTAAGAGATTAAATGATTGCCATCTCTGTCCCATTTCTTTTATCTCATAATCAAGTTCAAGATGGTACTAGATATCGCAGCTGAAGTGATTATATATTTGAAATAGAAATAGCTTTATCTCTGTTCATATTTCACACTATTGAAGGTAGGATCGGCCGCCCCCTCCCCATTTGCATTTATATATGTTTATGGTTCTTTACAACTGTCCGCAGGATTAGAGAATCAAACTGCTTTTTAAAGGCTAACAATGGCCAGCAGGGGTTAGATTGCCTTTTTTAACATTTTCTGTGTGCGAAGTCACTAGTGGTATAATAACACCCAACTTAGATCTATCAAAATGGAGCGCTGCATCAAGCCTTAGTCATCATAACTCAGTCACTCCACCTGACAGGTGAGGCGCTTGAGACTCAGCCACTTAGAAACCTACCAGGGTCACTCAGCCTCACTGTGGTGATAGCTCACGACTGGGCTGTTTCTGGTGGACCACCCTGCCCCGCGACACGTTCAGAGTATTCCTGTTACACGGGTATGGCGTGGGGGAGAATCGAAGATTGAGTTACCCAGAAGTACAGGAACCAGACGACTTTTTCTAACAAGTTCAAAGATGTTCTTTTTTTTTTTTTTTTTATCTTTAAAGCTGTCTGATCTGTGCTCTTTTCTTACATCCCAATTTCTCTTCCAGAGAGTCAAACTGGGAAAAAAGATCAGGTCACTACTTATTAGCAGTTCTGCTAAAACACTTGATGGAGAAGGAATATGAAACCATTTTCTGGAAATGAGGCTGCAGGCTATATGCTGATTGCATTTGTCTACATGCCCACAAGCAGTCAATAGTCAGGCATACTGAAATTACATTCTTTCCTCCTTTCAAAATATTTCTAGCTTTAAATAAGACTGCTTATTTTAAAACATAGTAAATAGGAAAAAGTGAGTCATTATTTATGGTTAGTCCCTTTTGCCAGCTGCATTTTACATCCATTTTTCCCTTTTTTTCTTGGACAAGAGAATCTATCCTGTCACTCTTTAGGGAGAAAACCGTATCGGTCCCATCCCTAGCCTCTTTTAGCACCTAATCACTGTGAATGGAGATTTTTCTTGGATGCAGGGAGAAAGTTACTTCTTTAGAATGCAGAACTCTGGAGGATAATCCAGAATTTTGCAGTAGCACCAGAAGAGAAATCTGACTTATTTTAGAGTTCCTTTCAAAAATGGAATAACCATTTCAAAAATATTATCTGTATGGAGCGGCTGCTCTGTGTCTACCAAGTTCCAAACATTGCGGGTTCATAGGAGATTTCAGACAGAATGCCTGGTATAGCAGGACATCGTTATTTGCAGGTAGCAGCAGATTCATCTCCGACAGCCTAACCCAGGGAACTCCAGCTTCCGGCGCGGTGGGATTAGGCTCTAGCTCAGTCTGCTCCTCTTCTGACTCTTCCCCTCGCGGTGGATAACTCCATTCTCAGGCTACTGATCGACCCTTAAAAACATGTGCATACATTTTTGGATCAATGTGCCATCGGGCCATAGAACTATTGTGGAGACTTCACCCTGACGGTAGGAAAAGGACTGTTGTAATACCCCGCCTCGCTTCTGCATCCCAGCTGTCCAATGAAACAGCTTCTTTCTCAACTCACAAACAAAAGTCCTAGGCCAAGAGGGTGGGGTTATAATGATTGGCTTGGGCCAGTCGAATCCCACTTCTGGAGCTTGGGGGGGGGGGATCCATCCACGCCAGCCAGACAGCCACTGCACAGGGCAGCTGCTGGGGACCTAACCAACATTGTCCGCTGCGGCTTTCGTCTGGGAGGATGAGCCAGGGCCTAATGAGGCCAGAGTGTTGCCTGGCTTGTGTCGCTCTCTGTTCATGGTCTGTGATCCTTTTATCCTTCACAGCTCATCCTAAACGGCCAAATCCACCACCTGCCCACGGCCAGGCCCTGGCTGTACCTGTGCCTCCAAAAGGCAGAAGAGCTTGCTTATGTTCAGGATTATGGTGTCCTCGTGCGGAAGGAGTACTTCACGTCTAATAATGCTGCATATTGTTAACAGACTAAATATTGTTAAATAGACATGCACATTAGAGAAGATTTCTGCTGTCTTTTTCCGGTTAACTCTGACGTTCCAGTTGCCTAGAACTTTAAACATCAGAGCTCTTCTTAAAGGCAATATTTAATTTGCTCTTAAAATCATTTTCAAAATAGAAGAACACTCGAGATCAGAAAATAGACCATTTCCAGTAGTGAGATCCCTTTCACCTGAATGAGAATCTGAATAGCATGTGACATGCTATTGCTGATGGTAACTTAAAATGCCCTAGGAGAACTTCATCTCCTGAGTAAACTTTCTACTGTGTCTTAGCCTAGGCTGCTCCTTGAAATCAGAGCTTTAGACGTGGGCTTGCGTGCAGGTTGGTTGTTTGGGAAATAGCCTCAGTGAGCAAGAGTGGAACAGAGAATGAGGTAAGGCCAACCCGAGGGTCTGTTACCCAGTTTGGCACCTCTCTGAGCGGCTGGAGCTCATTTTCACTGGAACCATGAGCCAAGAGAACCACCTCTGAGTTGTCTACTTGAAAGACAAGGAGAGAGCATTTGTCCAATTGGTGCCTGCTCTCTCCTTGGTCAAGGGTTACCTGTGGGACTGAGTCGTTCTTTTTCATGCTTCCAGATCTTTCAGATCTGCGCGAGGGCCTTCCTAGGTGTTAGAGCAAACAGCAGGAGGTCCTGGGTGTAGGGTGCAGCCGAGGGGAGGGACTCTAGGCGGTGTCGGAGTAAAAGATGGCGGAGAGTATGAGAGGTGGGAGCCTAGACGAAACCAGAAATCACCTGCATTTCACCTTTATCTTTCCTGTGTGTCTGAATGGCTTTCCCAACATGTGTCTTTAAAAGGGTAAAATTAATAAACATGTTACCAGCTGGATTGAGAAGAGCCCTGCAGACCTCTCATCAACAGAGAGGCCAGCACGCCCGTGAGAAGAACCAGCCAGCTCCTCAGGAGGGAGGCTGCTGGCGGGAGAAGCTGTCGGCACCACATCTTTATCTGGCGGGTCCTCTCCTCCCCAGCAGGGACTCCTTGCTTACGGGGTAATTTCTACTCTCACTGTTCAGTCAGTATGACAGCTTTGTCCCTAACGTAGTGGCAGTTTTGACTTTAGTTTGAATTATTCTGTAAAGAATCAAAGAGAAGGAGATTCTTTCTCCCTTTTCCCCACCCCAGAAATTCCCATAAGAAAACTTTTCTCATTGAAGTCTTTGCCTCCACGTTAAATTTCCCATTTATGTTTCAGGTAAATCAATACAGTGTCAACTTTCAAAGTCCTGTGTGATGATCACAGTGACTCAAAATAATTGCTATCTGTCAATGTATTTGCTGGGAATACAGATACCTACGCCTGTCACTGGCTGTGTTATCACCCCCAGGAGCTGGTCTCTCGAGTGGGGTCTTCTGTGTGCTTGGCTCAAAACCCTCGTGGTGGCAAGACAGAGTGGTGAGGCCATTACCTGCGTAATCTATCCAAGAAGCACGTAGGCCTCAGCTTCCCCTGAAATCACTTGTTTAAAAAAAAAAATCTTTAAAGCAATTATTTTAGTAAGTGCAGATGTAGTTGGAATGTTCCAAAGAATTGCCCCCACCTTCAGTTCCTCTAGCTCAGTGGTTTTCTTTCTTGTCATTGAGGTTGGTTATGTATTGATTTTAGAGAGAAAGAAGGAGGGACGGAGTGGGAGAGAGAGAGATCGATTTGTTGTTCCACTTATTTATGCGTTCATTAGTTGATTCTTGTATGTGCCCTGACTGGGAACCGAACCCACAGCATTGGTGTATCGGGATGATGCCCTAACCAACTGAGCTACCCGGCCCGGGTCTAACTCAGTGGTTTTCAATCAGGTATGATGTTGTCCCCCGGGGAGACATTTGGCACTATCTAGAAATAATTCTGGCTGTCACAGCTGGGGAATGGGGGTGCTCCTGGCACCTAGTGGGTAGAAACCAGTGATGGTGTTGCACATCCTACGGTGCACAGCACAGCCGCCGTCACGAAGAACCACCCAGCCCAAAACGTCAACCACGCCGAGACAGAAAACCCCGCTCTGGCTATCAAGGGTTTCTGCCTGAGAAACAGGGTCACTTGTCAGGAAAACTCAGACTAAAAAGAAAGAAAATATTCCTGTAGTTGAAAAAGATAGCAGTGTTAAAGAATATTTTAAGACAAATTACTCATAAGACGAAGTTTCCATTGACCATAAAACCTTCAACTTCTTTCCAAATAAAAATGGATGTGTGATTATAGTGTACTTACTAGTTTGTGCTCATGTATCCCCTCAAAATATTACTTTTATTGACTTCATATCATTTTAATAGAGAATATTTCATTGTTTCAATGTAATGAAATTCAACCATTTCCTCTTTTCTTTCCCCTTTGTTTTATTGTTGTTGTTGTTGTTGTTGTTTTAAGTAACTTGGACAAAAGCAATTATTCCAGCATGAAATCTGGCTTTGGAGAGCTGGCCATGGGGTACTCTCAACTTATTTTACAGCAAAAGCTATTATCCAAAAAATAAGTACTTTCAAAACATTGCAAGAAATTGTTGTGATGGAAACATTTTATACCAAAAAAATTTTACTACTTGGGAGAAACATTCACCGTTTACGTATTTTTTTAATTAAAAAAGCAACAACTTACGTTTCTCTTCAGAGTGTATTAGAGCAACCCTGTGGCTTAACTTGATAAAATGTTCTGGGTGTGGAACCCTGGCCCCGGCAGGGTGGGATTACTTACTTAGCTTCCGGGTCAGGGGAGCGCTTCTGGCCTGGGCCGTCCAAGTCTGCACAGCATCGCAAGGAAGGAGAGAACAAAATCTTGCCTAACAAATCAGGATGTGGAAGAGGCAAACGCTAAAGCTCATGCTGATGAAAGTAATTATAACCACTTACGTGATGAGTCAGAATGTATTTTAACAGATCTGAAAACTGTCGGAACTCAGCTGAGTAGACCAAGTCTAGTCCTGCCTGAAATTCTCAATGAATCCCAGTGTCAGCTGAGGTCTTCCTGCATCTCAAAGTCTAGGTAGAATTGCCTGCAAGCCCTGTTCCACACCCTGTGGGATTTTAACGCACTCCCCAAGATTTTTTGCAAAGTTCTGGACAGCTTACGGTTCTGAGCTCTTACCTCTCTGAATTCGTTCGGCTGATAGATGACCTTACTGTTCCCCACCTGCTCTTTTTGCAGTCCTATACCTGCTCAGACTGAACTCATCGCCTAACCCAACGCAGACACCCCCAAACACCCCACCCCCACTTAGAGTGTGTTGTACCCCTTGAGGAAGATAGGGGAGATGTTGTACCCAGGAATACAAACAACTTTGAAGCACGCAGTAAACATTGCCATTAACTGAAGGACTTCTGATCATTGTACCATGGGGATTTTTTTCTTGGGCCAGTTTCTTTTGTATAGGATCCCAGCCTCCCCCCGCTCAGTAGCCCCCTCTTTCTACACCGCCTCTTATCTGCACCCTTCTGCCCAGTTGAGCCAAAATTGTCCTCACTGAGTAACACAGGCCAGTTCAACCCTCTTGAGTCCCTCCTCCCAACATCAATTCTCAGTCCTCCTTTGCACCTCAAAAATGAGCAAACCAGAAAGTCTTTAACTTAACTGGACCTACATTTCTAAAAGCATTCTTATTAACAATAATTTCTGCTTCTCTAATACATCTGTGTAAGCTTTGTAAACTCCTGTGAAAAACCAGTTCTAAAGTATAAGCTTGTTTATGTCCACAGTTGACCCTTGAATAACACCAGTTTGAATTGTACGTGTCCACTTATACGTGGATTATTTTCAATAAAAACTGTAAATGTAATTTCTCTTCCTTATGGTTTTCTTAATAACACTTTCTTTCCTCTAGCTTACTCTATTCTAAGAATACCATATGTAATACACGTAGCATACAAAATCTCTGTTACTTGACTGCATATGTTCTTGGTCAGGTCTCCAGTCAATAGTAGGGTAGGAGTCGTTAGATTGGGGGGAGTCAAGTTATACACAGATTTTTGGCTCAGCGCCCCGAACACCCGCCTTGTTCTTCAAGGGCCAACTTGTCTGTGAGAGAGCAGCTGTTCACGTGGATGGACGTGCTCAGGCTTCGAGTGCAGGGCAAGTTGGCCCAGGGCTCTGCCCTGGTGTCCAATTTCCTGCTCTTTATCTCTAAATTGCCCAGCCTGCGGCTTGGCGTTCCTGCCATCCGGTGCTCATCCTGCAGCCTCATTTTCCAGAGTTCATCTCGCACGTGGTCCCTCGTATACCTGTAGCCAGTGCTTGTCGATGCCCTTGGGCACGGAGACCAGGACTGACATTGCTCACAGGTCCCTGCGTGGCGCTTCCTCAGTGTCTTCTTCCATGCATATTATTTCTCTGGCCAGTTATTAGACTCCATAAAAACAGGGGTGATCTGCTCTCCCGAATCCCTCAGTACCTCCTGGAGGACAGTTGACATTCCATTACGTTGTCCACTGTTTCTCCAGGTTCATTGGTTCCATAAATTCATTCTTTCTGCAAACATTCATTGCCTCCTCTGCGCAAAGAGGTGGGGACACGGCAGCGAACGAGAGGAAGTTCTTGCCTTCCCAGAGTTTATTTCTAGTCAGGGTGAGGGGTGGCAGACTGTTTTAGGGCTGAATGCATGTTGGTGACCCCAGACCGCACACTCAAGTTTCATAACCAGAATAAAGCCCTTTTAGGGTTGACTGCTATAAAGAAAAATAATACCACTTTTTTACCTGGTGACATTTTCTTCTTCTCAGCACACCACTTACTCTGTCCGCCAGCCACATCTGCTCCTCGCTTGCACACCAATTTGAGGGGGGGGGTACTGTGAAACCTTCCTCCTTTGGACGTTTATTCCATCTGCAATAAAGAACAGTGTATTTTCGCTTTTAAAATTATAGCTCTGGAATGTGAATTTCTTCTTCTTCACACGCCTTGAGACAGCCAGACCTGCCCATACAGATGTGTGATGAGGAAGAAACATTGGAAGTCAGAAAGTGTTTTACCATGTCTCCTGCTAAATATAAACATAATGTCCCTCCATTCAGTATGGGAATAAAATGCCACTCCACACCTTGTGAATAAACCTTTCCATTTTAACACCTCTCGGTTAGACCGTGCCCATTTTATGATGGGATGCTGTGGCAAAGACAGCAAGAAAAATAAGAAGCGAATGCAATTTCAATGAAGGTTATTTACTGAGAAAGTCGGGCAAAGGGACTCCCTTTCCTACAAGCACTTCAGTAAGTAAAAAAAACACACCAAAAAATATTATCAGGAGCTGTTTATTCTAAACCTTACTTTTCTAGATTATCCACTGCACTCACCCTCTGAGATGCAGAGTTCAACTGTACCAGTTCAGAGCAGAAAGAAAAAAAGCCATTTATCTAATTCAGTTCCTTGGGAAAAAAATATGTAGGCAACATTAAGAATGTTCAATTATCTAATTTAATAAAAGGGATGGTTTCTATTCTGTAGTCAGTAACATGTGATACTGATTATTTCCAATCCCGTGGAAGAGATCTGACATTCTGCTTTTGGTCCTGTACAGCATGAAATTGTCATGTATATTTTACCAAAAGAAGTAACAAGAATAATGGCCTCCACAGTCTGCAATCATTTTATACTAACACACTGCAACATGGTTTTGCCCCGGGGCAGAGAAGTGGGGATTTTCTCTACTTCAAAAGAATGAAAAATTATCATCGCCCTATCCAGAACCATTATAGACTTCAAAGACTTCGGCATGAAATATTCAGAAAGTTTATTTTAGAATTCAATATTTTAAAAGCCTGCTTTAAAACTATTACAGTGATTAGTGGCTCTGTTACTTGGGCCAGTCTTTGCTTTAAAATGCTCTGTGTCACAGTCATGGTTGATACCATTTGTTGTTTCAACAGAATGTAATTTGCATAAGATGTAAAGCATTGTTTTAGAATGTCCCCCCCACCCCAAAGAGGAACCTTGACCACGACTCATCAGTTATCCTCGCAAACAGTCTTTTTAAATAAACATGACTTTTGCTGGTAATGGCTGAGTGTTGCCTGTGCCCTGATTACCCGCATGTCCTTCCAACATGAGGTGTGCTGCCTGCACGGGTGCCATTTCCCTGCTCCCTGTTTGGGTGGCAGTGCTCCTGTCTCTGGTTCTAGGGACCCACAGAGCCAACCCAGCTGAGGCAACCCACACCCACAGCTGACCGGCCAGAGGTTCACATCTTCACCACTCTCTGTAGGAGTCAGAAAAGTTAATCCGGTATTTGTGAGGATTTAACAGAGCTTACGAGGCCCCGGATGAGGCCAGCGAGAACTTCAGGAGCTGGATTTAGCCACATGGAAATTGCAATACAACCACTTCTCTTCTGAACACCCTATGTACTTAGGAAGGGAACATGCAGCAGAGTGTAGAGCCCTGGTTTTGGAATTTTACGATCCTGATTTGATTTCCAAACCTGCCACTTACCAGCAATGTGATCTTATGAAACTACTTAACCTCCTCAATCTCAATGTTTCTATCTGTAAAATGGACCCATCCCAGCACTGGCGCACGGACTCAAATGAGAGAATGAACGTAAAGGTGGAGCGCAGGGCAGGACGTCAGTCACTGTCCCCATCGTTCTTATTTATTCCCAAAATGTACTGATCTTGTATTGGCTTATTCTCCCTTTCTGTTGGGTAATCCATATATATTTATTGATGTATCACAGAAAGAGTTTGCAGGATGACTAGAAGAAACATCATTCCTGCTTTTTTTTTTTAACATAACCCATGTATTTGGCTTCATTTCGTTAAATGTGTTGAAGATATTATTTCCATAGGTTTTAGTAAATACCTTTCTCTTTCCTTCCCACTTCTCAATGTAAGGAAAAAATAGGCATCAACCTTAGCCTTCAAGTAGATAAATAGGTGCCTCTCACATAAACATGCAAAGAAATATTCCAGTGTGCACTTAATGCATAAGCGTGATGAAAATAACCTGTAAATAACTTCTTGTTTCATTTTCCAGGGAAGTAGATCAAGATTCGGACGGTCATGTCAGCTTTAAAGACTTTGAATATGCCATGAATTGTGGACAGAAATGAAGCCTGACTATGTGAACTGCTTTTGGCACTTCTGGGGAGTCCAATAGATTGGAATGTACTTAAAGGTCAACATTCACTCTGCCTGTGTGCACAGCTACATACTTGGGATGAAACTCCTCATCATGGCTTACAGATACTGATCATTGCTAGCACCTCAGAATCTTTGAGGTGGTCATTACAAGTAGTTTCCTTCCAAGCAGCTAGCAGCCCCTCCTTGTCACTCTTAACGCCCCACTCTGCGGGTCGGGAAGCCCCCTCCCTTACTACTCCTCACCACCCGACCCGGGCTCCCTGGTTCTCATCAGTTCCCAACTCCAGGAGAGGAGCCACTCTTTCCTGCCAGTGGACCAGTTTCCTTCATGCATTCAACTTGGCTGGACAGATAATAGCACCTGCCTGTCCTGCATGCTCACTGTATTCCAAGCAATGAGGGAGGCGTTGGGGAAACGAAGCCTTAATACGTCTCTAAGGTAATGTACCCAGAGTCCCCGGCATCGTTGGAAACTGGCCCCAGGGCACTGGCTGCGCAAGACAGAAACCAGATTGGGCTGATACAAATAAGCCAGTCTTCTCCCGCTGTATACAGAGAAAGAACAGAGTGGAATACAGATATTGGGGGAAGGACTTACTTGCAGAATTTTTATGATGACCCGGGCCAGAAACTACTCTACTGGAACAAACACTGTTACTGGACATTCAGCATTTATTTTAAGTAACTACCAGCATCAATACCAATATTTTGTCTCTACATGTTCAGAATTGCTAACATGAACAACATGAGGAAAATAATGTAATTAAATTTACAAAATTATTAAATATTTCGAGATCGAGTAAAGAGGTATGTCTATAAAATAGAACACGCATCTTTTTAACACAAATTATTAGCAGATAAATGTAGTAAAAATAAGGTCTGAAACTGTCATGAATCAGAGGAGCCTAAATAAATGTAACAGCTAAATGTAATTTGATATTCTGGACGGGACCCTAAAATAAAAAAGGCCATTAGGTAAACACAAATGAAGTATGGACTTTAGGTAATAATATTGTTAGTGGCTCATTAATTGGGACTAATGTGTCATAGTCATATGAAAGGTTAATGGCAGGGGAACTTGGGTGAAGAGTATATGGGAACTCGACTATCTTCAAAATTTTTCTGTCAGCCTAAGACTCTTCCTGTCAGCGATGCCGGGGTGATATCACTGATATTCATGTGTGTTTTAGTTGAAATTGTTCTAGCTGATGAAAAAGCCCTTTCTGACTTAGGGTAGAGTTTTGTTCGGCAAATATTTTCATCATAACTTGAAACATTGATCTTTATTTGGATACATAAATGATACTGATTTTCAATTTCTAAAATATCAGAATCAGAATAATATGCCAAGTGCCAGTGTTTTGATAATTGTCGGAACACCAGAGCCTCCTACTGCAATCACTATTTGGACTTCATTTCTCCCAGGAAATGTGACAAGAAAGGGAGGGGTCACTTTCTCCAGCTGACGTGGGAGGTAAGAGGCAGCTGTATTGGGCAACTCCCTTGACCTTGGATTAGTTCAGGCTCCTTTTGGTTTCACAGAAACCTATTCAAACTAACTTAGGCAGAAAGGGCACTTTCTGGACAGTAGTGGGCTAGTTTATGGAGCCTAACACCGGGATGGTGGTGGCGCAGCTGGGTTTCCACGACAACTAGCACAAGCACCTCCAGCCTCGGCCTCTGGGCTGTGCTCCCCATCAGCCTCTCACCGTTCCGAAAACCCATTGGCCTGTGATCTGCTCAGTTCCAAGTTCTAGGAGGCTTTGGTTGGCCCTGAAACAGTCAACTCTGGTTCACCCAGAGGGTGCAGACGTGGCCACCGCGTGCTCACCGAGGTGTCCTGAGGGCTGGCGGGTCACAGGGAGGGGGAGTTTGCAAGAGCTGGGAGGCCATTCTGTTTTCTTTCCTAGAAGAAGACAATATGGCTGACACCTGATCTGGGAGGGAGAGCACCCCCAGCATTTGCTGCCTAGGAGGCCCCAAGCCTTCAGAGCACAGGCCAGAAACAAAGAAGGGGGATGAGAAGCTGCTCATGCACCTTCCCCTCCCTATCGCACCCCCAACCCAAGCCCAGTCCATATCGTCGCCCTGCAAGCTTTGTCCTCAACTTCTCACTGCAGGTCCCTGTCCCGGCCCTGGCAGGTCTGCCCGTGGATGGATGGCCCACGGGAGGGCATGAATGCGGGCTGATCAACTCATCCTCTTCCCTTGGGAGACATTGAAATGAGCGTGAGACAGCAGCGCCCCTCTGAGTGGCTGAGTGAGTGGGCGTACGGCCCAGGAGCCAGTGGCAGACATTGGTTTCCACCACTTGGCTGGGAAATCTGAGACAGCTGATTTGCAGTAAAAGCAGAAAATGACATAGACATCAAGAAAGAAAGAAGCCCAAGTAAGCCTATGGTACTTGATTTCTAGACAAAGCCTGTGTGCAAAGCCCAGTCATAATAATCCTTTGGGTCCTGTGAGGTAACCCTGTATCCTTCCAGTCAATCTTTCTGCTCCAGCCAGCTGGAGTTGCTTTCTGTCATTTGAAACCAAGAGAACCCAAACTATTTGGAGCATAGAGCCAAGGATAGAGTCTTAGGTAACATCAATATTTACTGGGCAGCAAAGAAAAGTCTTCTAAAGAGACTAAGGAGTAATTCAAGATGGAAGAGGAAGCCATTACCGCTTCCTCCAGTATCCCAGCCTGCACTTGAGCTCCCCCTGTAATCAGCTCCAGTCTCACCCTATGGCCACAGGTCTAAAAGAAGTCACCAGTCATGTGCTAAAGGCCACCCGTCCCTCTCAGACCCCGTTGCACTTGTCCCTTCTCCTGGGTCTTTCTCTCTTTAGCCTCCATATTGTTAGTCTTCTGTGGTATTTCTTTGACCATTTTCTCTCACTGTCTTTTCCTATTTTCTCTCCTACAACCGTCCATAAGTGTTAGTATTCTCCAAGGTCCTGTAATTGACCAGCCTTCTGGGTGAACACAGCCTCCAGGGAAGGATGGTTCCATCCCAAGGCCTCAGCTATCACCTCTATGGGTACGACTCCACAAACAAATCTTCATCATTAGTCTTGACCTTTGCTCAACCCCAACCCTGTTTGTTTTTTGTTTTTGTTTGTTTTTTATCCTGGAACATCTTATAGTGCCAGAAATTAAGGAAGTGCTAACACACACACACACACACACACACACACACACGCAGGAGCCCCATGTGGGTAGGACAAATGGCAAAGGGACACAAGAACCAACAGAGAGAGCTCCCAGTGGCCAAAGTGGGAACAATTGGAGTGACAGAATAAAGTAGTATTGGATTATAACCCAAAATGTAAAATAAATATCTGTGAGTCCATACCGATGCAAATACTTAATGGAATAAACAAATCAGTGGAAGAGTAGAGACAAATGTCCCTTGCAGAAGTCCAAAGAACATGTGTAGGTGCTCTGCCCTCAAGGAGAAGCAGCACAAGCCTCCATTCCTTCAGCATGGCTGACGTGTGATGCCATTCTTCCCAAGACTCCTGCAGAGAAGGTGGGACAGAGTGAAGGAAAACACCGGACAGTCACTACCTCGGCCAGGTGCTCAAGGTCAACATCAACAGTGGTAAATCATGTTGACACTATGCACCCTTATGTAGGTGATGAAAATGACACTTTACCTCTCTGGTTTTCCTCCCCAAAACCAATAATTCCAGTCTAATCATAGAAAAGCATCAGACAAATCCCAACTCAGAGACATTGTACCGAACACCTGACCAGCACTCCTCAAAGCTGTCAAGGTCACCAAAATCAAGAAAAGTCTGAGAAACTGTCACAACCAAGAGGAGCCTAAGGACACATGACAACTAATGTCACGTCATAGCCACAATGGGACCCTAGAACAGTAAAAAGACTTCAGTAAAAACCCAGGAAATCTGAATGAAGTATGGGCTTCAATTAATAATAATGTATCAATTATTATTTCATTAATTATAATAAATGTACCATACTAATGTAAGATAATAATAGGGAAGATGGGTGTGAGGTATATAGGAACTCCGTATTCACAATGTTTCTGTAAATCTAAAGCTGTTCTAATATTAAAAGTTTTTTTTTATTTTAGATCTTTATGATGGAAAATATATCCCTTACCACTATTTAAATTTATAATAAAAGTTTGTATGTCGATTAAAAATATGTTGAAAGGGGCATAGCTTTTCAGAATAATCTTATAGGATACATGAGTTTATTAGCAAAAAGCTTTGAAGACCAATGCTCTATGGCACCTTTATAGGACTCTAAACGCTCAGTGATGACCCCCTGGGGCCAGGCCTTGCCACAGGGAAGTATGTTCACAGCCTGTTATATAATTTGGATTGGCTTCTGACAAAGGAGAGGTCTCATATAGCTTAAAGAATCTGCTTTTGAATTGCATTTGGAGAACCCTCAAAAAAAACAAGAACAAAAAAAACGTCTCCAGCTTTCCTATTACTGCTTTCGATATACATTTCAAGGAAAGAAGTCCCTTAGCTTTGGATCTGCTGAAAAGCCCTTTATACTTCTTTTGAACCTTGTAATTCCTCTCAGCACTGAGAAAACTATAAGGCACCGTCCACCTACAGGTGTGACCCCTACATTCTTACTGTGTTGGGTCTCACAAGGCCTGTTAATACTGTTAAGGCATGGAAACCATTGATCGATGAATGGAAAAAGAAAACGTGATATTTTATATATATTACGTGCTAATATATTCCCGTTTTAATGTACACCAGAATACCATGCAGCCATTAAAAGGAAGTCCTGCCATTTGTAACGACATGGATGAAGCTCGTGGCCCTTATGCTAAGTGAAATAAGTCAGAAAGAAAAAGACAAATACTATATGATATCACATATGAAATCTAAAAAACCCAAATTCATAGAAGAATGGTTCTGAGGGCTGGGAGAGAGAGGGAAATGGGGAAATGCCGGTCAAAGGGCACAGATTTCCAGTTGTAAGTCAGCTCTGGGGCTCCAACGTGCAGCATGGTAACCACTAACAATGCTGCGTTATGTACCTGGAAGTTTCTAAGAGAGTCAATCTTAAATGTTCTCACCACACATGCGCGCGAGCGCGCGCGCGCGCGCACACACACACACACACACACACACACAGGTAATTATGTGAAGTGATGGAGGTGTGAACTAACCTCACTGTGGTCGTCATACCTGAAACTTACAATGTTCTATATTGAAAGCTGGGGAAATGCCTGTCAGCGATGGAGCACCCGCACTCTCTGCAGCCAGGGCCGCTCGGCCTCAACTGGGCACTGCGCCCTGGCCACGGGGCCAGCACGGCCACTGCGAGATTCTTCAGGGGCCAGTTTGGTTGTACAAAGTTTGTATTTTATTCATTAAAGTTATAATGGTGTTTTAGTGTGCTCGGGCTGCCATAACGAAAATACGGTAGACTGGGTGGCTTATAAAAGAACAGACGTGCATTTCTCACAGTTCCCAAGGCTGGAAGCCTGAGCTCGTGGTGATGGCAGATCTGGTGCCTGGTGAGAGCCCGCGTCCTCAGAGACGCCCGTTCTCTCACACTCACCTCCTGGGGGGTCGGCGAAAGAGCCTATGATGAAGGCACTAATGTCTTTCACAAAGGCTCCACCCTCATGACCTAATCACCTCCCAAGGGACCCACCTTCTAATGCTCTCAGTTTGGGGGTTTGGATTTCAGTTTATGAATTTTAAGGGGGACACAAACATTCAGATCAGAGAAAATAGTAATAAGCCTAGTTTAACTTAAGTTTTCATCTCATCTGCAGATCATATTGTTTTATTTATGTCATGAATTTTATTAATCATGAAGGTGGCTTTTTTAGTTCCTTAAGTTTTAATTGCATGTATAAACAATGTAGTCAGATTTCTTCATTGGTCTTTCTAGGGGGTTATCAATTTTATTAGTCATTTTAAAACTAACTTTTGGGCTTATTGCTTTTCCGTATTTTCAGATTCACTATTTCTGCCCTCATTATTGTCATTTCCTTTCTTTATCTTTTTTTTTTTTAATGTCTAGCTACATGAGAAGCTAAGATCATTGACTTCCAGCCTCTATTCTGATACTTATAGTTAAGGCTATAAATGTCCTCTAAGAACTGTTTTGGCTGTATCTCACAAGTTTTATCTTCATCATTATTCTCTTCAAAATATTTTCTAATTTCTTGTGATTTCTTTTTTGATGCATGGGCTATTCAGAAATGAATTGTTAAAAAAAGTATTTTTTTTTTGGTTTCTTGTTTTCATTATTGAATTTCAGCTAATTCCTTGCAGTCAGAAGACTTATTTGAATGTTTCCAAACCCTTGTATCAGTTCTCTAAGTGCTTCGGTTCTCCGGTGAAAAATACATCTTCCTGTGTATTTAGATACATTTTTACATTTAATTAATTAAGCTGTACAATCTGATAAGTCTTAATTCTCTTGAATGTACCAACACTACTTTTAAGCTCGGATTTCAACAGAAAATCATTCTTCTGAAGCAACTTGTATTTTTAATTAGAATCACAAAGTGACTCTCTTCACTCGTCTAAAACTGCTATCCAAGTTGGTAGCCACCGGCACGCATGGCTATTTAAATTTAACTTGTAACTAATCAAAATTAAAAATTCCGTTTCTCACTGCACATCCATGTTCGGCAGCCATATTGTAAGTAAGTGTCCAGCAGCCATACCGGATGGGCGGCTCCCATAGCGAACAGTGCCGATAGAACCTTTATCATCGCACAAAGTTCGATGGGACAGCACTCCCTAGACATTCCTGCAGGGCGCTGACCAGCCTTTATTGGCTGCTCTGGGACCTGGATCCTGGTTCAATCAGGTGACAAAGTAATGTGGCACCAGCACGGTGATTTGTGCAATCATCACCACATACAACAGAGCTATTGTAGGGACCCCTGAGAAAGGGATTGAAGGGAGAGAGAAATATTCTGAGGCGAACTCCTGGTCACCCACCACCCTTCAAGGTCCCATACCAACATCACCTCCTATGTGACCGCTCTCCTAACTGCTTCGGGAGAGTGGTCAGACTTTCTTCTGTACTCCCCCAGCGGTCTCTTCAGAGTCCTCCCCAGTTGTTTTGTCATTGATCCGTTTCCCTATCTGCCTCCAAATCTGGTGTACGAGTTTTGAAGCCAGAAAAACCGTGTCTTTTTTATCTTTGTGTTCTTAGTGTCTGGCCCCATGCGTGGTGCCCGACAGGTCTGGGTAGATTGATGAATGAGACGGAAATTTCTCTGAGAAGGCAGTAGGATATGGAGCCAAGAATCACACCCGAATTCTACTCTCTGTTTAGTCCCTACTTTGGGTGCCCTGCAATAAGCTGCTCTTCTGGGGCCTCAGTTTCCTCTTCCTCATCAATTTCAATGAGGAAGTTGACTTACACGAGGTTGCTCCTCGCCTGTTACACATAAATGTTACATGAGCAAAGGGTGCCATGCCGAGGAATCTCGGGAAACACTTGGTTAAAGATGATAAATGGTTATTTTTTTTTACTGGAGGAGTTCACAGAACCTTGAAAATGCTGAAGTTCATTATGGCATTCCAAGAAACAGGAAGGATGTGCAGAGTTTCCCAGACTTATTTGATGGACCATAGAACCGTGTGTACGTGTGCACACGTGTGTGTTTAGAAGGAGACCGTGCCTTAAAGAACTAATGTTCCATGGGTCATTCTTTGAGAAATGGTTGATTAGCTGATCTCTGAAGGATCTTACAGTTCCGTGTCTTTATGACTTTTATGAAGTTGCGGCCCATTCTTTCCATCCCCGATGCCCAATTTGGATGGTTGTGACTGTGAAGGCAGTGTCCCGCACCCCCCACCCCTGCTTCCTCACCACCCGTTGTGCTCACTGCCCCCCACAAGAGAAGGAATGGGAGCAACTGTACTTGAAATTCTTGTCAGCAGGGAATGGGCTGGGCGTATGCATTTACCGCTGGGCCCCTGATAGGGAGGTAGAGTCCGTGCTCGCCTGAAAGAGCAGCTGCTTTGGAACGGAAGCATAAGACGGAGAATTATTTTAATTTAAAATTGATTTCTCATTTCTACCTTGTTTCTTTCATGACATCATGGGTGTCACTGTTTAATATATCTAATTTGAGCCACAACTTAATCTATCAGGCTTTCACGCCCATAAATTTTTAAAGTAGCAACAGATTATTAATATTATGTTAATAAGGAAGCAATAATGAAATATTGTACAGAGCCCCTGTTCCATATATTATTAATGAGACCCTTTGTGTTTGGTGGGCCTGATACTTCATGATGTAGGTGCCAAGAGATTAGAAAATGTTTTTGCCTTCTCAGCAGAAGGGCCCCAAATCAGGCTGTGTGACTAGAAAATATTTGCAACAGGTAACAAAATGGCCATGAGGCATTGTGGGATAGGAGGTGATGAACTTATTTTAATCTGAGGTTCCAGGCATAGCAACATCCTTGTTGCTCAAGAGTGGAACAAACAGTTCTATCAGCTGCCTTAGAAATAAAAAGTAGAAAAAGAAAGATTTCCGCAAAGTTTAGTCCTGGGCTAAATTGCTACATGCACTGGTACTTAACTAGCATTGATGGTAAAAACCATTGTTTATTGTATGTCCGTCATTGGCCGACGCTGTTCTAAGCGTTTCATGTGCACTGTCACATTTAATTCAACGGAAACTCTAAGATGGCGGCATTCTCTCATTCTGAGCAGGGGGATAAACAGAGAAGTGAAGGGGCCTCAGCGGTAAGTGGCAGACCTGGGATTTGAACCTGGCCAGTCTGACTCCTGAGCCCATCCTCACAGCGTCAACACTGAGAATAGAGGCCCTTGGCCTTGCAGGCCTGAGCTCTGGGTTTGGGGAGGCAGTGCAGGCTTACCCTGAAGAGCTTCAGGTGTTTCCAGTGATGGGCCTCCTCTCAGAGGTCGCCACAGGTCCCGCAGTGCCCCCAGGCAGACTGTGACTTTGGTATGAGTGGAGCTGTCCAGCCAATTCTCCCAGTTACACTGTGACTCTTTGTTCCAGGTGACCACAGCCACACACTCATCTCCAAAGCCACTTTGTTCATCAGGAGGCCACTATCACCAGAGGACTGATCACCTGTGGACACTTGCACACGTATGCCCATTCTCTCCATACGCCCTCCTCCTCCCACATACCCACCCACGCCCCCCATGCCAGCAGTCAGCCCTGTACTGCCCTCAGTCGCTGTGGCCCTGTCTGCACCCCAACCATTTCTTGGAAGACTCTGGCCCCCTTTACCTTTGGTAGGTGACCTGCGTTGGGTTGGATTTTGTTCAGAGCACATGGGCTGCATGTTAACCCCCTCAGGGGGCCCAGTCATGTACTCAGAAGCGTGAGATGCACCCTGGCCTCATCCCCTCAGATCATTAGGAGGAAGAGGTTGTGTAACCCACAGATTCTGAGACCCCGACAATCAGGTTACCATCTTGGCTTCTCCTTCCGCCATCACCAGGCTTGGCCAGACACATCGAAATTCTGAAACGCCAAATGTTCTCTCCCATCATTTGATTTTGAAATGATTTTGAAATGAGAAATGATGCAAATTTGACTTAGCCAATCCCCTTTTGGTGCAGATAGGAAGTTCATGGTAGCTGTGACTTAAATACTAATTCTATGCCAGTTTTAGTTTAAGGTTTTTTTGTTTGTTTGTTCCTTTGCAGAAGCAGTCAGGGGAGTGACTGAAAGCTCGTTCATTTGCAGGGTTTTTCTTTGGAAATGAACATGCTGGCACAATTTTAATTGGGTTTTAGTTGTTGTTGTTTTAATTCTCACAGTGATGGCTTGGCTATGTCTTTTGGGACTGCAGAGGGAAACTGGCATCTGGTGTTTGAGGATTCTGGGGATTTGCACCATATTTACGTGTAATAACTATACAGTAAATAAACAGAATGAATAATTAAGTGAATAATGAGTTTCTTGGAAAAGAAGTCTCCTCCAAAGACTTAGAAATTCTTACGTGTGTCCCACCCTCCCTCTGTGTGGCAATTACCCCCTGTCCTCACTGTATCATTGCCCCTCTAGAAACCAGGAAGGACATTTTCTAAACCAAAATCAAGTATGACCTTAATGCAGTTTGATACAGACAATATATTTTCTTCCAATTGCAAGGATGTTGGATTTATGTCTTTTCAAATGATCTTTTTTTTTTTTACCCTATAGAGAGATATTTGCCTCTTTAAAAATAAAATTCATGAGATTAAATTTTATTGAACAGTGTTTCTCTGAGGGACTAAAAACTTGAAATTCCAGGAATTCGCTCTATCTAGTGAAGTCACATAAATACATATCAGCCAACCCAAGGTGCCCTTGCTTCTGGATGCAACCCGTGCCCCAAGTAAACCTTCCCAGAGGCAAAACCACTGTGTGATTGCTGTTCCTTTCATACATGTGTTCATCCACTCACGCATATGTTTTATTCATTCACACAGCCAGGATTTAATGAGCACCTACGACATGCCAGGTTCTCGTCGCCAGGCTCTGGTGATACTGTGGTGAGCAAAGCCAAGGCCCAATTCCTGTCTGTACGGAGCTTGCATTCTTCCTAGGTAGACAGCAATCAACACAATGACAGTTAAATTGCAGCTGTGGGTTCTATGGAGGAGAAGGTATTAATCTGTTGGGGCCACCCTCACAAAATATCACAGACGGGGTGGCTTAAATACAGAAATGTTATTTCTTTACAATTTTGAAGGCTAGAAGTCCAAGATCAAGGTACCAGTGGGCTTATTATAGTTTCATCTGATGCCTCTCTCCCTGGCTTGCAACGGCCACCTTCTCATGGCATCCTCACACGTTTACCCTGGGCGTGTACATGTCTGTGTCCAAATCTCTTATAAGGACATCAGTCAGACTGGATGAGGGCCCATTCTGATGGCCTCATTTAACTTAATCATGTCTTTCAAGGCCCAGTCTCCAAATATAGTCACATTCTGAGTACCAGGGTTAGAGCTTCAACATGTGAATTCTGGGGACACAATTTGGTCGTAACAGAGAGATGTCTGATGCAGATGACGAAATGGGGATGGGTCAGACACCCAAGCAGGGACATAGGATGGGCTTGCTGAGGGTTAAATGGGGATCTAAAGGGTGACCGAGAGCCAACCAAGCAAAGGGGAGGGAGTGCAGGTGCCAAAGCCCCCTGGTGGGCGGGACGTGGCAGGGAGCAGGGACCCTGTGGCTGAGGAGCTGTGGGGCACAGCCTGGGGCCTAGGGCGCCCCCGACTTTACAGAGGAAGCCTGACCAGTCAGGGCCTTATAGTCCAGGAAGGGCATTTGTCTTTTTCCCAAGGACAACAGAAGGCCATCAAATGTTTTTAAGTAAGGGCAGACGTGGCAGAACCAGATTTGTCTTTCAGAAATATTGGTCCGGCTGCTGTGTGGAGGACAGACGTGAGGGGTTCCACAGTGCACTCTGGCATTCGAGTAAGAAATGAAAGTGGCTTAGGGAGGTGGGGTGGGAGCAGAAAGAAACGAAGATAGATCTATGGGGGAGCAGTGGAATAGATATGGTGGGGCACTGGGTGACAGGCGTTGGTGACAGGTCAGATATGTTGGGCATTGGGTGAGGGAGAAAAAGACGAGGTTGTCTCCTGGATTTCTGACTTCACAACTGGGTAAACATGGTACAAGTCAGTGGGATGGAGAGTACTGGAAGATGCCCATGTGTGGGTTGAGTTTTGATCAGAGCGACATCAGTAGACACCTCTGTCCCTTTTTATTTCTCAACACAGGTACCTCTTTCACCCACACATAGTGTACTCCTTGGAACACTCTTTCCTGCTTATACCTTCACGTCTCAACCCGAGGGCCGGCTTCCTCAGAAGCCAGGCCTTCCTCAGGCGAGGCTATGTGTCCCTTTCACACACTCTTGTAACACCTGTACTTTTCCTCCAGAGCAGTTGTTACAGTTAAAATGACATAATTATTTGTTTAAATTCTGTTTCTTCCACCAGAAGGTGAGGCTTATGAAAGCCAAGGCCGTATCTCTCTTACTGGTCCCGCAGACTGGGGGCTCCTGAGCCAGCCTCTCGGGCTCTGGGTCTTGACTTCCCTGCTTCTAAGTGGTGTGAGCTTGGGCAAGTTACTTAACTTTGCTGTGCCTCAGTTGCTTTGTACGTAAAGTGTGGATTATGATAGTACATCCTTCATAAAATTGTTGGGATGATTAAATGAGTTAATTAGCATAAAATGTTTATAATTGTGCTTGACATAAAATAAACATTCAATAAATGTTAGCTATTATTATTTATCACTATATCCTTAAGCATTCGATGGACAGGTGATCAGATAGATGGATGAGCTGATGAATGGGATGACTGAAAAACACAAGGATAGGTAAGATGGCAGGAAATAAAACACAGTCTTTTTAAAGCGATAGTGAGTGACCATAGTAGAAAAGCAAGGAAGCCCAAATGGGTTTTGTAAAAAGGGCGGCTGACCCCACTCTTCAAGACCTAGCTGAATTCCAAGACATTGGGTCTCATTGAGATAAACTCCTATATAGTTACCCTGACCCGGGCTCCAACCTGCAACCTTTTTGATACACAGAATGATGCTCTAACCAACTTAGCCACCTGGCCAGGGATGGAAGGTATTTTCATTGCTGTCACTTTATTTATGAAAGCAACTCATGTCTGTTATCTTCTTTTTGCCCAAAGGATTCTCTTTCTGTAATTTATTACAAAACTCAAGGCCATTTCATTAGGGAGAAATGCGCCGTATCATTATTATAACAAGTCCCCCTATTTTTGTTCAATTTTGAAACTGACAATCTAAAGACTATTTTTAGCTCAGTCATGTGAGATTATTTGTTTCCTTATTATGAGTTTTTCCTTCGGACTAGTTAACATGAATTTTATGCTCACTTATTATGTCACATGCTCCAATTCAATTTATTTTAAAGCAGATTCTTTGGAGGAAACTGTAAAGCTAATTTGAATTGATTCTTTAGAGATTCCATTTTAAATGAAGTGCTATAAAATTGGCAGACAAAGTGAAAAAATGGAATTGAATTTTCTTCTTCAGCTACTCATTGGATTCAGAAATCTTGCTTTTTGACACTGCCAAGGGTTTTGATATAATGTTTTATGCAATTTTCATAACATTTATCTTAAACTCGACTGCTTTTAGTTTGGTTGTTCAACTCAAAATGGTTTCCTGATATTTCCATGGAAAAAAAGCAGGGTTCTTGCTAAAGGAAGAATTGTGTGCTTTGATACAAACTTGCTACCATCCGCAGTGGTACCGGCTGCAGAAGAGCTGATGTAAAGCAGGTGTTTCAGTTCCGAAGTGATTATTGTGGACAAACTTGCTGAGGGAGGTGTGGAATAAAACTGTGTCCCCAACTTCCTCCCACTTTGCTCAATTTATATTTCCCCTTTCACATTTGATGGGTGTACAGCTTGAGGAAAGCGTGAGAATAATAGGCAACACTCCCGATAGCTTAATTTCCTGCCCTCCCCAGCCCCCAGAGACACCCATTGTTGGTCAGGGCAGCAGGCCCCAAGCTAATCACAAACAGCCCTCACCGGGTGGGGAAAGTGTCCCCAGGATTGGTCCATCTGATTCTACTCGGTGATTTATATCTGGTTATTAACAATCTAATGGAAAATACATAGAAAACACATGTCTGCAGTTTCACCTTGAGACACACTTGTTTTCTTTGATGTGTTTTTAAAAGGGAGTTGTTTTTTTTTCCTCCTGAATTCCCTAAATAGCAACTATCACTCCTATGGACCCAGCTAGTCACCTAAAGAGCAGAGACTTGGAGGGTCTCCGGCCAGATCTACTCTGCTACCGTCGAGGGCGGCGTCAAGGTCTTGGAGTTAGTTCCCTCAACCCAGGCTGGTCCTGAAAGAAGAAAATCATTGCTGCCTGTGGTTTTGTTCCGATTACAAAGAAGATAATGTGTGAAGAGAGTGCACCTGTCAGCCGTTGGGGGTGGGGTGGGGGAAGTGGCAGGCTCAGGGTCACCTGCTCCACTAGACACACAATGCCCAGGGCTCCGGATACCTGCAGGGGCCCACTAAAGCTTACACTTTCATAAAATGAAAGTGATAATGAATTAAAAATAATGAATCCATCCTAGATAATATTTGTTTTTATACCAAAATAGCTTTAAAATATGAATTTTAAAAAAATGAATGAAGGAAGGGGCCAGGTCCACGAAGTGCAGCCCTGAGCAGAACCGCTGCGAGGAGCGTGGGGTTACGCTTTGCGTGACCGTGGGAACTGGTGGAGAGGGCTCTGCAAGTGGCGGGCTGGAAGCTGCTGTGGGTCACGAGGCCAACAACGAAGAAAAGTTGGATGTAAAGACAGAGGTTCTCAACCAGGGGCGATTTTGCCCCCCAAGAAGACATCTGGAGAGAGCCTGGTTTGTCGCACTGCGGTGAGGGTCGCTACCGGTATTTAGGGGGTAGAGACCGGGGACACTGCTAAACATTCCACAATGCACAGGACAGCCCCCACTCGGCAAGGAATTATCTGACTCAAAATGGCAACAGGGCCCAGGGTGAGAAACCTTGAGATTAAGGTAAAGAAAGTCTGGGACCTGTGAGGTCAACTAGAGTCCGTGTCTGTCTCCCACAGACGCGGGGGGCGCCCTTCGCCGCGAAGCTCCCCGCGGGGACTGGAGAAGCTGCCGGAGGAGCCCGGGCGTTTGGGGAGCAGCTCTGGCTGCTGCCTGTGCAACGGGGGCGAGCCAGCCCACAAGCAGCAAAGCGCCGACCGACCGTCGGGGTGTAACGGCTGCCGTTCCAGCCGCCTTCCGAATCTCGTGCTCAGTTCTCTCACCGCCAACCCTGACTTGGAACCACACAGGGAAGGGAAGTCTAGGGAAGGGAAGTCTAGGTAATGTCATTCCAGCTTAGCTAAGGTGACAGAGTGCACAACCCCCTCAATAGACCACGTGGAGCTCCACCCACTGGCACTTTTTACTAATGAAGAGGCTTTTCTTCCCCTGGCTCCCAACCCCACCTACATTTAAACTGGACTTGGTATTTCATTTGCTTTAATCTACAAATGCCAGGTGTGAGTTAGACTGCCAGCTGTGCACCAACATCTGTTCTTTCCTTCAGAAAGAGTTGTCCCTAGACACTTCCTGTCCCAGCCTCCTCTCCTGTTAGACACGGCCATGTCACTAATGACTGCCCATGTGACCGTGAAGGCAAGCAGTTGTGCCAGCACCAGAGCCTGGCCTTTAGACACTGGTGGCGCACTGTTCCATGTGTTCTTCCCCACCTCCAGCTGGAACCCAACCATGGAGGATATCGGCTTCAACCCACCATGACAAGAGCAGAGCAGCAAGAAGGAAAGACTCCAAAGACTCTGAGGTCCTTCTGCATCCTTTTCCTTAAGGAGTTCTGGGAGAGCATTTTAGTCACTTATGTTGTAGATGATAAAGGCAAATTCAAGTTCACTTAAGCAAAAAAAGGGGAATATATTTGCTCACATAACTGATAGGTTTTGAGTAACAGCTTCAGGCATAGCTGGATCTATGCCTGATGTCATTAGGTCTCTTCATCTCTCAATGTGGGCTTCCTGCAGAAGTCCAGGGAGAAGGGTCTTGTGAAATTTCAGGCTTGTCATTTCCGTACAGCTCATGACCAGGAGAAGACAGGAGCTTCTCTCTTCCAGTGTGTACTTTTAAATACACTGAGCGAACATTGAATGGTCTTGCTGGGATCACAGGCTCACCCCTGATCTAATTGCCATGGACACCAGAAGAGAGAGAATGAATTTGTAAAATTAGTAACTGCTACAGTCGACTCAGGAAGTTCATCAACATTACCAGGAGCGAAGACAGCACCAATGAGGGATAAGATCAGGAAGTATCAGCTGGGGTCCAGAGGAAGGAAAACCATGCTCAGTCGGGGTAGTTAGAAAAGGCTTCACAGCAGATGTGGGCTTTGAGCTGGACATTGAAAGACTTAGACTTTAAAAATGGATAAAGAAGAAAATACTGTGCTTTGATTCCTGACCACTTTCAAAGGCTCGAGCAGGCTCAGCTGCCTCATGGGATGGAATGGATCCTGTTGTGTTGTTTTTCTTCCCTTTACCATTGGTTCAGGATGAGAAGTGTTTTCCTTTGAGAAACACTGGGTCCTTCCAGAGACTGACAAACGGGGAAATAGTCTGGCTGTCAGGACACAAATCTCCCACATGAAGTAAGAGGAAAACCTCGTGCTTCTCCATAAGCTGAAGAAGGGTTGGTAAGTGTAACTGGCAGTTCCCTTAATCAGTCCAGAAAGCCTTGTTACATAAATAAATGATTCAAATATGAAGTGACTTACCATAGGAAACAAGCATTTCTCCTTTTTGTTTCTCATGTTCCTAGAATGCTTTCTTCCAGGTTTGCAGTGGAATGGGCTTGTAATTTTAATACACATTTATTAATTTCAAAACTGTCTAGTGTTAGGATTTTAGGAATACATTTTTTCATGAGCTTTCAAATAGCTTAGTGATTTTTTTCCAAGCAGTCAGGCAACCGGAGCCTACAGCTCATTTCTTCAGTACAGAGGTCAGCTCTTTGGGATGGAAATGCCCCTCTGGCCAACCAGGGTGCCATTGGCTGGGTTTGGGACTGCAGTAGCTGGCTCGACCTTCAAAGGGGGTAGTGGCGATGATGACGATGTGATGAACAGCCACCTTCACAGCAATCCAACACCTCCTGTAAGAAATTAACCCCTTTGCTTGTATTTGCTGTTTGTATTATATTGCTTATTTATACTCTTTGTTTATTTATAGGTATGAAAGAAAAGCAGGATTGTGGGTACAGTCCTTCAGGAAACAGGCTTCGGGGCAGATATGTATTGGGCTGTGCTTTTGGGAAGAGCGCGTGTAAGAGAGTGAAGGAAAGATTGGGCACAGAAAGAAGCTGAAGTTCAAGGCAGGTGCAAAAGAGGCCTCTGCTCGTCCGGTGGAGGCTCTGAAGATGGACGGTGCTTCAGAGATGTCTCAAATTGAGGCAAGGGGATGGATGCCTTCGTTCTTTGGGTGTTTTGGCACATCACAGGATCCGTCAAACCTGCAGTGAAGGGTTTTGGCTGCTTGTGGTGGTTGAGTGACTACCCTTAATCTCTGAGACCCAGAACCTAAATTTTCTTTATATGTTCATCGATAGTTAGTTTCTCCATGACAAAGCCACACTAACTACGTTCAGATAAGACTAATGAATACATGGCAAATTGATTTGTCTACTGAGACACTATTCTTTTTCAGGGATCAAACTGTTTGTGTTCTTTACCTTCAACACCCCCTTTCCCAAGTCCAAGTTAAACCAGGGAGTGGGTGGGCTCTGGGAGAGCTCTCTGTGAGAAAAAAATGGAAGGCATTAAATGCATCAGTTTGAATGAGTAAGGAGCTGGAAATGTTTGTGACACAGCGAAGACAAAATGTTTCTTCTCTCAACAAAAGAAAAGAGAAGTGTAAGAAAAACTCAAAAAGGTACAAGAAAATCATGGTCCAAATAGTGGCAAACTAAGATGAGCCATGATTTTGAGTCATTGGTGGAGAGTAACAAAAGAGAATCAATTTGTCCTGGCTGAGTCACTCAATTGATTGGAGCATCACCCCACATGCCAAAAGGGTTCTGGTTCGATTCCTGGTCAGGGCACGAGTCTAGCTTGTGGGTTCAATCCCTGGTCAGGGTGCGTACAGGAGGCAACTGATCAATGTTTCTCTCTCACATTAATGTTTCTCTCTCTCTCCAAAAATCAATAAGCATATCCTCGGGCGAGAATTTAAAAAAGAGAGAATCAATTCGACCATGCCATCTTGGAACACTCTCCTTTGAGCCACCCAAGAGTTGCAACATTGCTGAAGAGGAAGAAATGTGGTCCTAACACAGTCCTTGGCTCTCCAAGGAAGAACATCTACCTACCCAAAATGACTTCAAGGCAGTTGTTGGTTTTCAGCTCAGAATTAACCTGTAGACCAAGGAGAGAGGGCTTATCATGGTTACAGGACAGAATGTAAAGCTGTCAGTCAGAACAATGGAAAAGCATAGGTCAAACTGACAGAAGTTGAAAGGGGATCATAGAGGAGCTGATGTCTTGATCTCACAAATGGAGTTAAGAAATATGGTGTCAAGTTCATGGAATGGGAAATAAAATTTTAGGGCATTAGTTAAAGTTATAAAAGTAACCAAAAGAAGAACTAAACATAATACCATGACTACCACTTTGGAAGGAAGAAGGGGAAGTGAAGACAGAGTGTGTAAGCCTTCATTTTCAATACTGGTAGATAATGTATGGCATTGATAAGTTATGAAAAAGAGGAGTAAGCATATTGTTTATGGTTATGGGGCAACCGCCAGAAGACACAAAAAAAGAAATAGTCAAGCAGTTGGCTTTGGGATGTGGGTGGAGGTGGCTTGAGATGGAAGAATGTTACTTCTGTAGTATTCTTTTTACCCTCTATATACATTCCTCTCAAATTTTGACAGCATGTGTTAATTTTTAAATCACCAGGCAAAGCTTAACCAGAGGATGTTTGGCAGGTATAGACTTAGCACGATTTGGGAGACAGGTCTCTTGTGTTGTGGGAAAGCCCAGTGAAATTTCATCACCCACAATGGAGAGCACAGCTTTAGTGTTTCCTCAATTTTAATTTTTTTAAAGATTTTATTCATTTATTTTTAGAGAGAGAGGAAGGGAGGAAGAGGAACATCAATGTGTGGTTGCCTCTTGTGTGCCCCCTACTGGGGACCAGGCCCGCAACCCAGGCATGTGCCCTGACTGGGAATTGAACTGGCGACCCTTTGCTTTGCTTTGCAGTCCGGTGCTCAATTCACTGAGCCACACCAGCCAGGGCTCCTCAATTTTAACAGCAGCCTGCCCCGGAAAGACCTGGATCCACACAGGCACATTTTAAGTTGATGGACTCAGTTTCCTTTATTTACCACTCTGATGTGTCCCAACAACAAGATCAATGTGTATCATCTGACTTCTCCCAGGTGTTTCGATTCTTAGTTACTCAGAATAGGGAACAGCCAGTTCCCATCTGTGGCCACACATTAGGCCCTCTTGTGAAGCTTTAAAAATATCCTCTTGCCCAGGCCCCACACCAGGCCAGTTAAATCTATGGCCCAGGCTTTGATATTAAAAAAAAAAAAATTCTCTGGTGTTTCTATCATAGGCTTAGAATTAAGAATCCTTGCTTCAGTCATCCCACATGTTGCTCATCTGAGTCTTCAGCAGGTTCTCCTCAAGGTAGCACACACTTTCTGGATCATCACAATCCTTGCAAGAGTGGCGCTATTTCTTCTCAGTACGGCATTCAAATCTCCTGACAGCCCCTCCAGTCTTAAGGCTCTTTCCCTTCCCTCTCTCTTCTCTGCTGAGCCATCTCAGTCTACTTCATGGGGCAGCCTTCCCCTGCTTTCTTGGGACTTTCTTCTACATATTGTCCACATTCTTCCAGGTATTTTTAACCACCTTCTTGGCCGCTGTTATCATCTCTCAGGGTGGCTCCCAAATTGACACCTCTATCTCAGACCTTCCCCCTGAGCTTCAGGACTGGATATAATTGCCTATTGGACATTTCCCGTTAGTATCTCCCAGGTACTTTAAACAAAAGCTGCCCCCAAAAAGAGCTCATCATCTACTGCCTGAAACCCTTTCTTCCATCTTTCCCGCCATGTTGAATAGCACCAATTATCCAACTCCATTCACTTACACAAACCCAAACTTCAGGAATTCCCTACACAATTGCTCCTCCGACCAACATCCAATTCATCCTCTCAGTCAACCCCCTTCTGCTTTATCTCTATGGCCCAGCCTGCGTCAGTCAGTCCATTATCGTCTCTCTCTTCCTTGGATGTCTGCAACAGTCTCCTACTCAGTCTCCCACCCAGTCTCCCTGCCTTAATGATGACCCCGTTCAATGTTCCCTTTGGCCAGAGCGATCATTCCAAAGCACAAATATGACTGTGTCAATCTCCTGCTTAAAACTCTTCAATCGCTTCCTCGTGGCCTTCCAAGTCCAAACTTAGAAAGGTCCACCAGGCACACAATAACTCACTCCTCCCTGCCTCTCTGGTTTCAGCACCTGTTCAACACCGCCAACAGATGCCCTGTGCATCTCCCCATCCCCATCCGCCATCCCCCTGATCTGCCGGCCTGCTTCCTCTCGGCTATCCCCTGCAGACTCTGGGGCCTGGAATGCCCTCCCTGACTTCCAGCTGTCTCCTACTCACACTTCAGAATGTTGCTCACCATCTGCAAGTCACCTCTTCCTTCACAGCATATATCCCAGGGCCTAGAAAACAGTATGCGGTGCTCAAGAAATGTTTACAGAATGAATACACAATCCTATGAATTTCAGAAAAGGAATAGAGTTACTGCATAAAGAAAGTGAAAAAGAGGATTATAACATCACTAATTCTCAAATACATTGACTTTAAAGGAAGGTTTTCAGTGTACCCTAAAGAACCCTGGGGATCTCACAGAGCCCCTTCAAAGGCCCGCAGTGGGGATCTCTACTTTAAACAAGATTATACTCATTTCATCTATTTCATTTGTTGGTCTTCCAAGAAAGGTCTCATTGAAATGAAGTATTTTGTGGCTAAGAAATATTTGAAAACCAGTGGTCTGAAGTATTCAGATAATTAAGGTGAAGGGTAGTTTTTATTTGATTACTCCCCCCAAAAGCTTTCATCAATTTCTGTCTCTTTTTAAAGCAGAATTACACAGAGATGTTTTCTACTGGTTTTACTTAGTATGCTTTAGTGACATACTTTCTTTTTTTGACTTTATAAGAAATTATTATTCTGCATCAGTAATATATGGTTATGGTTAAAAAGGAATTCAGCGAAATATTAGCCTCCCCTCAGACACCCATCCCCCATCCTCCAGAGACAACATTGCAGCCAGCTTCAGTGTGTCTTTCCAGAGACTTCCATGCAGGGGTCATTGCTCTGGTGGGCAGAAGGCACATCCCCTTGCTAGGGACAATGGAAGGACAGCCCTTCCAAATGCCACTGCTGGTTTAATCATTACAAACTCAGAGTGGTCCCAGAAAGACACCTGGCTCTGCTATCCAATGACGGCCAGGAAGAAGGGCTTAACATCAGCTCTTCCAATAGCAAAATCATTTTTGGCAGACAGCCTCTAGTATTTGCTTGGCTCATATCCAAATACTCATTTAGGTCACCATATTTACTTACCTAGGGGGACATTTTTCTCCTAATACTCCTGTTTTGGAGGAGTCACCAAGAAATTACGCTATTTAAAATGAGATGGTCTGTAGGTGCTTTTAGATTTTTTAAAAAAGATGATTACAGTAAGTATTTGATATTTCAATAGATGGTATTGGGACAATTGAGAGAGAGAGAGAGAGAGAGACACCACATTCATGTAACTTTTAATACATTGTTTTAAAACAGGAAAGAAAAGAAAATTCCTACCTATTGCCATCACAGAAATAAATTAAAGATGTACTAAAGATCTAAATGGGGGGGGGGGGATACTCTAAAACTATTAGAAGAAAATATAAGAGAACACCTTTATGAATTTTGGAGAGAAAAGGCTTCTTTTTTAAGATGACACAAAAAAAGAAAAACTATAAAATAAGGTACACCCGATTACACCTAATTAAAAATGTTTTGTCAAAATAACACCATGAACAAGATTAAAAGACAAGTGGTATACTGGAAGAAGTTATTTACAAAACAGCTAACAGAAGATTATTATCTAGAATGTATATAGTTACCACAAATCAGGTAGGAAAAGGCTTACAATCACCACCTACAACCCCAGAAAAACAACAAAGGATACAAACTGAGAATTTACAGAAGAGAAAATAAGACTAGGTTATGCATGTATGAAAAAATATTCAATTTCATATATAATTGGGGAAGTGCAATTAAAACAAGATTTTTTTTGCCAATCACATTGGCACAATTTTTTAAGTTGGAGAATATCAAATGTTGGCTAGAATGTGGGAAAACTGGTATTCTCATTCACTATTGTTGAGAGTGTAAACTGATACAAATGCTTTAGAGAGTAATTTGGCAGCATCTTAAAAATTTGAAAATGTGCCTGCCTGGTAACAGGACAATTTCATTTCTAGATATTACCCTAGAGATACTCCCACACGTGTGCACAAGGAGCCATGTGCAAAGACGTGCCTTTGTGCTTAGTTTTCATCTAAATGTCCGCCACTGGGGGAATGGCTAAAAAACTGTGGTATCTGTATCTGTGAAATATTTGTTGCCTATTATTAGTTTGCCCAGGCTACCATGACAAAGTACCACTGACAGGGTGGCTTAAACAACATTTACTGTCTCACGGTTCTGGAGCCCAGAAGGCCAAGGTCAAGGTGTTGGCAGGGTTGGTTCCTCCGGTGGCTTCTATCCTTGTCCTGTAGATGGCCATTTCCTCTCTGTCTTCTTACGGTCTTCCCTGTGCCTTAATCGCCTCTTCTATAAGGACGCCAATCATATTGGATCAGGGCCCACCTTAAGGGCCTCATTTTAATCTAAGTTGGTAACTCTTTAAAGACCCTATCTCCAAATAGTCACATTCTGAGGCCCCGGGGATTAGGACTTCAACGCATGATTTGGAAGGGAGGGGAGTGGGGCACAATTCGTTCCATAACGCTGCCCCTACAAGGAATGAGCGAGATCCACGGGTAACAATGCAGCTTCCCCTTGGAAAGCGATGTTGACTTGCAAGGGCTCAAGACATAGTGGGATACACCACATGCTACTGCTCACTACTATGGCCATGAAACCCACACGGACGTACACAAATACCTTATGCGTATACAGTAGTCCTCCCTTATCAAGGTCAACCACCGCTGAAAATGTTCAGTGGAAAATCCCGGAAATAAACAATTCATAAGCTTTAAATTATGCACCATTCTGAGTAGCATGATGAAATCTCGCGAGTCCCGCTCTGTTCTCCCCAAGACGTAAATCAGCGTCTCTACGCTGTGGACGCTCCACGCCGGTCAGTCGCTGGTAGCCGGCCCCAGGGGTCGGGGGTTATCAGATCGACTGTCCTGGTATCTCAGTGCTTGTGTTCCAGTCCCCCTTATTTTACTTAATAACGTCCCCAAAGTGCAAGAGGAGCGATGCTGGGAATTCGGATGTGCCGAAGAGAAGCTGTAAGGTGCCTCCTTTAAGGAAAAGGTGAGTATAGTACGATAAAGTATTTTGAGAGAGAGAGACTACATTCACATAATTTTTAGTACATTGTTTTAAAACAATAATTGTTTTACTTTATTATTAGTTATTTTTGTTAATTCATTTTATGCCTAATTTGCAAATTAAAGTTTATCGTAGGATGTATGTATAGAAAAAGTAGTATATAGAGGGTCTAGTACCAGGTGAAGTCTCAGCCACTCCCTGGGGACCTAGGGATGTACCCGCTGTGGCAAAGGGGAGACTACTGTATATAAACATTGAGTTTTGGGGAGGATCGGTTCAAACCATTGGCGGTTGCCTGAATGTTGGTTAAACGCGACTTTGACTGTAATGTTTTATTTCTTTAAAAAACATTGGAAGCAAATAAGGTAAAATGTGAATGGTTTCTAACACTGAGTAGTAAATTATGGGAGTTTGGTTATTATAATCTTTGCATTTTTCTATATGTTTTCAATTTTTAAAGAAGTTTTTAAAAGCAGAAAGATGACCAACTCATCCCTTTATCGAGATACATTAACTTTATTGTGGGGTGAAGTCGAACCATGAAGCAGCTGCAAAGTGGGACTTCACTCCCCCTCTCCCTCCCTAGAAAACATTGCTCCTTCTCCCCTGCATTTTGGGGTCATGCAACTGCAGGATATTTTAGGGATCAGCCCTGCGACCTTCCTTTTGAGTTTGTTATAGGAAGGCAGTTGTAGATCTTGGCTACTGTCTCACACTATGTCTCCCTTATGAGGACTAATTTGTTCCGGAGATACTGTTATGACTAACTGAAGTCCTTCTCGATTGAAGAGGAGCATACATTAATAAATGAGTATAATATCAAATGCCATAAACATTTCTCTGCTGGTGGATAACAGGCTCATGCCTTTAGAGAGATGAAAGCAACCTGTACTGAACTCCCACCATATGCCAGACACTCTGCTAGAGGCTTTAAATAATTGTCGTTTGAATTTTAATTTTCATAACCTTATGAAGCAGGTTATAAGGAATAATGAGCCTAAATAACTTGTCCAAAGCCACATAGTAAGTGACTAAACCAGGGTTACTTCAAATTCTAACAGAATATTTTGAGGAAAAAATATTTGGGAAACCATGATGTTTAATGATTGTATAGGGAATGGAAGAAAGGAGGAGGCAAGTTCCTGCTAATTTGTTGATAACCTCTTTCCAGTGCAACAATTATATGAACCAAATATCTTAATCCCAATTATGAAATGAAGAGACTAAAATTCAGAGAGGTAATTTTTTTTTCTCAAGATGACACAATAAATAAATCTAAGAGTCAGGTCTATTTTTAGAATGGAAGGAAAGGTTCAAGGTAAGGATCTTCCATAGAAAATACATAGAAAGCCCCACTTCTTTTGTCCCATTGTATCAGTCTGTAGGGCTGCCATATCAAATACCACAGAGCAGGGGGGCTTAAACAACAGAAACTTATTTTCTCACAATTCTAGAGACCAGAAGTCTGGGGTCAAGGTGTTGACTGAGTTGGTTTCTTTTGAGGCCTCTCTCCTTGGCTTGTATGTGGTTGTCTTTTGCCTGTGCCTTCCCATGGGCTGTTTTTATAAGGACACCAGTCATATTGAGTTAGGGTGCATACTAATAACCCCCTTTTAACTTTACTTCTTTAAAGACCCCCTCTTCAAATACAGTCACACTCTGAGGCACTGGAAGTTAGGACTTCAACATACAAATTTCAGGGAGACACAGTTCAGCCCATAACAGCAATCATTCATGGTTTGGTTCAGCCCATGGTGCTGAGAAACAGGATTTTTTAGGAAGCTTCTATAGCCTAGCAAGCTGGTAGTCCCCACCCCTCTCCAAAAAAAAAAAAAAAAAAGAAACAAATAAAAAGGAAAAGAAAAAGAGCCCTAAGTCATAGATCTCTAGAGGGATGATTAGGGTAAAAGGCTGCCCTTTTCATAATGAATAATTCCGTATGAACTAGTCTTCATTTCAATTAATTCACATTGCATCCTACTTTAGTTATGCCACTGTTAAAGTGTTCAAACACAGCTGAGAAAAAGAGAAACTGTTCCTTCACAGCATAAATGAAATCATCGAGCATTCAGATAAAAGCAACTTGGGCTTCCTACCCAAATTTAACACCAGACTTGAAAAGGACAATCAAATGTCAGCTTGAACTGGTGATTCTCTTTGTCATTATTTACTAAAGTGATCTATTTGGGGTGAGGGCGGTGATTTTCCCCAAACTAAATGTAATGAATGACTTCTTATTTCCTGGGAATATAAATCTTACAGGAAAACTCCTCTACTTTGCTAAACAATCAAGTGATTCAGTGACTATCTGCAGAGGACGAGAGCCTTTCTTGCAAGTGATCTGTGTCTGTTTTTAGATATTCAGCAAAAAGAAAATCTTGCCCCTGCCACTTTATTTTCTTAAAATCTCCATTTAGGAAGTAACATGTCGCTTGGGACACTGTTGTTCCTCATTTCTATTGACTTTCGCTTGGAGCGTATTGAGTCTCACAGCTTTAATTATTACTTATATACAGATGATATTCAAATTTACACCTCATTTCCAGCCCTTTCAGATGATGTCACCCTTTGCCTCGCCCCAAATTTGGCTCATGTGTTGTCTTGGATGGACCACAATTTTCTCTGATTGAATATGGATGAGATGGAGGCTTTGCAGTCTAGTTGTAAATAAATTCTAAATGCATTGGAGTTAATTTACCTCATTGATACCCTGTTCCTCCAGTTAAGAGCAAGGGTGTTCAGTGACTGACTCTGAATTAGTCTCCTTTCATCAGAGACAACTCGGCCAAGGGATTAATCTCTATGGAATTATCCAAAGTCATGTGACAGTTAACATCATTCCCAATTTTGGCCAGGATTTTGGTTTTCTCACCGCTGAAATTCTGCCACGATTTTTGCAAAGACCTCCAATAAACCTCCTGTTCACGGTCTACTTGGAATACGGCTGCCCTTTGGCCTTGCTCTGTGTACCCAATCCCAGGACACATTTTCCTTCAGGCAGCTGCGCTAGTTTCTTATGCACTGAATAAAATGTCATTTGTCAAGATCTTGGCCAGATTCTGTGCCTTCACACAAACTAGCTTTTGAAAGGACTTAAAATTATGGTCTCTCCTTTTCAAGACTTGCTGGCTGTCTTGTTTCATCATGTGGTTGGAGATGAACCCTGCATAGCAGCTCGATAATTGCAGAACATGCAACCTTAAACAAAAATGTGTATTTGAAAACACTAGGAATATTTCATTAAAATCATTAGCCTATGAGAACCTGGCACATAATAAGCAATAAGCACTCAATAAATTCTCATTGGAATAAAGACTGAGTAAATGGATTTGTAATCCTTTGACCCATTTGTGGGTTTTGCTGTTGTAGTTATTTATGTTTTTATCTACCTCTTAGATTATTATGTAACTGTGCCTGTGTAATTTCAACTAGAACATATTAGAAATCTCCATTAACATAACTGAAGGGTATAAAATAGAATGTTTGGAGTTGTCAATTAGCCAATTTGTCTTATGTTGCTTTCCTTCATTATTTCAGTGCAGCTAACGGTTCATTCAGCACATTTTAATTAAAAACGAACATATGTGGGTCTGCTAGGAACTCTAGTGTCTAGTAGTGTAGTTAGACAAGGATGGCAAATATTTCTAGCAGTGACCATATGATATCTTCCATTCATCTCAGCAATAATCCTCCAAATCTAATTATTGGGAGGATGGCAGCTGCACGCAGTTAGGCTTTTCTTTATTTTTACTGCGATGTATTTTTCCAGCCTGTTGTATTGCAGAGAATCAGCTGCTGCTGGAGTCCTTTCCAAGGCTGAAATCTCCTGGACTTTCCCCAGTTACTTTCCATTGAGACACTAACCATTTGTTCCTGCCATGTGCCTTCTGGCCTGAAGATGTTCCAAGGAAAAGTATAACCTTATGACAAGGTCTCTTCCTCTGTTTATACATATATGTTAGGTATATTATTGTGAACTAAAGGGATAACCATGGAGCAGGTGTTACCAGGGAAGCCTTGTAGGATAATGTGGCATTATCCATATGAAATCACCATGTCCCGGGGTCCGGGCTTTAGCTTTGCAGACTTAGAAGTGTGTTTCTGTCAGTGTCAAGAGAGTGGCTGAGTTTCTTACAAGTTAGGACACAGAGGAGAATGTATTCACTTAAAATGAGAATGATAACAATTAAAAAATAGTCCCGTATACCGAATGTCCCCCTAGTAAAATAACTGAGAACAGGGACCCTGGAGTCAGATCCCTTGGGGTCACATATGGTTTGTGCTACTCACTAGCTGTGTGGCCTGTATCACATTGCTTAATTTCACTATGTGTGACAGGCAGACTTTAAGGTGACCCCATGAGCCCTGCTTTCTGGTAGTCAGTCATACCTTTGTGTCATTTCCCTCTTCACAGGTGTGGATGGGACCTGTGAGATGCTTCTCATCAATGGAAGGTGGCAAAGGTAATGGGATGAATGTGATTATGTAAGAGCATAGCACCCATCTTGGTAGAGTCCCCACAGCCCTCTGGTGTGACTTGCCATGTAAGAAATTAATCTACACTGAAGCCACCATAGTGGAACAAAGTCATGGAGAGACCAAACAGAAATAGAGAGAGATGCCCCAGTAGTGGCCTGTTTTTTAACTCTTTGAGCTTTGCAGGTGCAGGCCTTAGACATGTGCGTGACGAGACCCTAAAGAGGGTTCCAGCCCCTCTCACATGCTGAATGCGATGATGGAGCAACCAATCCCAAGTGAGAGCCACCCAGCTGAGCTCAGTCAGTTCCCAGAGCTGTGTGGGAGAGGAAGAGACGATCGTTATTGTTTTAAGCCATTGCTTTGAGGTAGCTTGTTATGTAGCAATGGAGAACTGGAAAATATACACTTATCCAAACTCCCATTTGTATGCATATCCATTCACGTGGACATATATTATATTCTATTTTATATACACACGGTCACAAGGCTTGGTAATAGCTGTGTCAGTGCTATTGTCACATTTACTATTATATCGTAGACACTCGCCATCCCCTGGGTCAGCATGCATGGTTTTGATTATCTGTAAATCCAAGATCCATGATGTACCGTCATTTGTAATTTTGCTGAGCCATGAATCTGAGCTGCAGACTTGCGGGTGGGAGCAAGTTTCTCAGCCAGTGAGCGACCCTGGCTGGCGACGGCACAAACGGGGTGCTGTTCTCTGCCAGTAGTTTCTTATGCAGTAAATTTTATGATGTGATTTGTAAAAATGTTTTGCTCCTTTGTTAAAGGAAAAACATATACACACACACGCACCAAAAAAAAAAAGCTCTAAAAATATCAGTTGACTGCGAATCTTCGTGATACAAATGAAGAAAAATTTAAAAAGCCTGAGACAGCGAGATTCCCCACCCAGTAAGAGAAATTTCAAAGACCAGCCTGTCAACTGTGATGGCAGCTTGGCTTTAGGTTGTGAGCGCAGTCGGCAGGTGCAGTCCCAAAACCGGGGCGTATCACTGGTTAAGCCATGTTCGTGAGAACCTGGACCAGAACGTGGGAGTTTACAAAGCCATTAGTAGCCTAAGGTGTTATTCATGTTTTTTAAGTTAAAGTGTTCTGCATTTTGGGAGAAATTAAATACTAGTCATATTCCACAATATGTGGGATATTTACCCCTTGAATTTCAACAGCATGTGGTCCCTGAACTTCATGTATGAGGTGCTCTGCTAGGCCTTTGCAGCACCGAGAAAAGCTTAAGGTCTTTGCCCTTGAGATACATACGGGTCACCCAGATCAGGGGTGTGGAGGGAGGAGGGGAAACGAAGAAACAAACAAAAGACAAGTTGAATACTATCAGCCTCACATATGGTGGTGAATGTGACCTATGGTTAGTTGGTGCAGAGAATAAGGGCTGTTCGTTCAGAGGAGAAAAGGTTAGAACTGGAGACCTCTCATAGGATAAAGTCCAAGGGCCTTACATTATCTTGCCCCAATTTTATCACCAGCCTCCTCTCTTAGTATCTGCCATGTAAAATAGTGCTTCCAGTCAATTTGGTCGATTCATTAAGAAATACACCTGCCTCTCAATATACATCCTGTTAATTCGAGTTTGAAATATAGTAAAAGAGAAATGAGTAACTTTAAAATGGGCTTTTAAGGGTTATTAGAGCATTTTTAAATGAAAGAGAAATGAGCAGCACACACAGACACATGAAATAATTTCAGAATAACGCATTTAAACTGCCTGACAATTTTTTTGAACAAAACTTCCCTCACAGTAGTGTAAAAGCCCATCTCATGCATGACCTACCATGTCCCTTTCTCCTTCTGCCTGGGCTGGAGTGAAGTCAAGCCCCAAGGGTGATCCTGGAGGCAGTATGTTGAAGGCGGCAGAGCCCCTGGCAACTAGACCCCCGAATGAGCGAATGAGCATGTGCAGGAAGAGCAACCCTGGCAACTGTTACATATGTAAGAAGCAAGCATCCATAGTGCTTGGCCTTTGAAATTTAGGGTTTGTTTATTACAACAGCTAGCTTCATAGGCAGTTTGCATCACTTTAATCAATATATTCAGTTAATATAAAGAAGCAGGAAAAAGCCATCACTACTAGCATCAAAATAGAGGTTCCCAATTGCTTTGATATAGGCTAATAGGACAGTTTCCATCAAGAGTATGGATTCTGGCAACAGACTGCAGGATTGAAAAGCACTTCTGCTATTTACTGGGCATATACCTTAGGCAGGTGTATTAGAGTGGGTTCTCCAGAGAAACAACAAATAGCATGTGATATCTATAGCTATGTCTATCTATAAAGAGATTTACTTTACGCAATTGGTTTACGTGATTTTGGAAGTTTAGCAAGTCCGAAATCTGATGGGGGAGGCTGGCAGGCTGGAGACACAATTCAAGTGGCAATTCACGTCCAAAGACACCCTGTTAGTGAACCAGCGAGAGCCAGCGTCGCAGAGGAAGTCCGGAGGCAGTCTGCTGGAAGAATTTCCTCCTGCTAAGGGAAGCCGGTCTTTTCATTCCAGTTAGGCCTTCAATTGATGGAATGCGGCCTGTTCACCATTACGGAGGGCAGTCGGCTTTACTCAAAGTCCACTGGTTTAAATGTAAATCCCATCCAAAAACACCCTCAGAGATAAGATCCAGAATGACGTTTGACCAAATAGCCGAGCCTTGTGGCCACAATGATATGTAAAAGTAACCATCATAGGAAGCTGCTCAATCTCCCAGGACCTCAGTCCCCTCATCTATAAAACGGAGATAATAAGCGACTCTATCCTGTTGGGTGAACGTGAAGACTAAACGAATCGATGTGTGTGGTTAGAACAGTGTCAGTCCATGGCACTCAGCAGGTGTTTGCCCTTGACCGTTATTGATGATGATGATGATGATGGAGAAGAAGAAGAAGAATTGCTGTTGTTACTGGCTTTGGCTGTACGGTTCACTCTGATAGGAATGCTAAGAAAAAGTTTAGGCAGGGCCACCAGCAGTAATAGAGTGTTGGGTTGGGAACATCGCTGATGTGATGAGGGACTTCATACATTAGATTTCTTAGAGTGTAGAAAATGGAGACTTGCACACTAGCATGCAGACTATATTAGCCAGCGCTCCATTAGTCAGTGGCTATTTTTTTTCTTGTTGTTATTCCATGAATAAATTTTAATATATTCCATTTTCTCCATAAACTGTTTATTTACTGCTCATGTTAATGCAATATGGCAAAAACATTTACATGACTGGAATCTTTTGAAGTCTACTCGTGCATTTCTCCAGGTTTTCATTCCCTTCATTTCTGGTGAGAAAATTCATTTTTGCTCTGCACGTTGTTTAATTTACTATTACTTCGCAGGCATGAAACATCAGCGTAAATCAAAAGGCTCATGTAGAATGTGTAAGAATCTGGCCTGGGGTTGGCCAAGCCCCAGGTTTTCATGAAGGGTTATTGTGAGGTTTGAATGGGGACTCTCAGCCCTGTGCCCGGCACTCAGGAAGCACTTGGTGAATGGGGACTAGGACGGTTCCCGTCATTATATTGTCTACATTGTTGTTATAATGTCCCTCCTTGAGCTGAAGAGACCAACATCCTGGGCCCCTGAATAACTGTGTGGACGAAGCCACCTAGCAGCCAGGATCAGCCTGTCAAATTATTACATACGTAGGAAGTAAACTTCTATTTTGGTTAACCTTTTAAATTTGGGGTTTCTGTAGTAGAACAGCTAGCTTGTTGGGCTCTATGCATCACCTTAACCAGTGTGGTCAGTCAACATGGCACAAAGGTCACTTAACCTTCGTGATGTCCCCTCTCCACCTTTGAGGCTTTGGAGGCCTCAGGCTCCTGCAGACGGTGCCAGCTATGTTGCGTATTTACTCTCTGTGCCTACTAACCAGTGTCAGTGCTTCTCCTTTTATGGAAATCCCTGCTTCCCCAGGGAGACGACATTGCAGGTATGGATTTCGGGGTGCCAAAAATGTAACTCTATTTCATTTCTTTCTTGAGTTCCCATGTTACTAGCATAGCAGAAAAGGAGTCCCTGTTCATTTTGGGGTTTTCCTAATTTCTTCTGAGTCACATCTAAGTTCTGGGTTGTGAGGATGGGCTTCTGGTCTTTTATATCATTGTCTGATGCAGGTATCCTTATTTCTGTTGATATTTCATTGTCAATTAACTCTGGAGTTTTCACTCATTTTTTACTGTAAGGCCTTCCTCCACTGGTCCAAGTCTCAGCATTTTTGTGGCAGTTATAGGTACCTGAGGATAAAGAGGCTTATGTGAAATCCAAAGTATATAGGAACATGTTCTTGGGTCAGTGGGCAGAAGAAGGTGCTAAGGAAAAAAAAACCAGTTAATATTTTAATGTTTCAAAAGGGGGTAGGATTGAGGGTGGGAGGTGGGGTGGGTGTATTGGGGAGAGCGATGGAGGGAAAATGGAGACAACTGTACTTGAACAATAATAAAAAATATACGTGTAATTCCACCACAAAAAGAAAGCCCCTTGAGACCAGGAACTGTATCCAGACCATACCGTGGTACCCTGTAGGGCAGAGGCGTCCAACCTGTGGCCCGTGGGCCACATGCAGCCCAGGATGGCTGTGAATGTGGCCCAACACAAAATTGTAAATTTACTTAAAACATTACGAGTTTTTTTTTTTGTTATCATGTGTCATAATGTGTTTAATATGTGGCCCCAGACAACTCTTCTTCTTCTAGTGTGGCTCCGAGATGCCAAAAGGTTGGACATCCCTGCATAGAGTAAATCAAGTTACCTCATTAAATATTTGCTGCTGCTGTGAAATGATACAGAACAGCCAGTGTGCCATAAAAGCAGCAGAGGGAAAAATCCCCAGTCATTTTTGAAACAGTAACTTCAAGAATGGAAAGGCATTGTTATGGGCTGAATTGTGTCTCCCTCAAAGTCATATGTTGAAACCCTAACCCCCGGTACCTCAGAATGTGACTGTATTTGGGGACCTTCAAAGAGGTGATTAAGTTAGACCGAGGTTACTAGGATAGGCTCCGACTCAATATAATGGGTGTTCGTAAAAGAAGAGGGGATTAGAATACAGACACATGCAGAGGGAAGATCATACCAAGACATAGGGAGTTCCTTCAAACCTCTGCGGTGGCTGCTAAGACCAAAAGAAGGCAGTGCTATAATTTGTCAGTGCAGACTGAGACGCATCTTCAGTTCTGTGCTGAAGGAAATTTTTATACAAGTCACACTGTATAATTTTGTTTCTCAATATGCAAATTTGAACACATTACTTCTATTTCTAGTCATATTGGAATAACCAGTACTACTTGTTTTCTTCCTGCTGTAAACAGCTAGAAGACTATGCAAAATATATGACACAATTATTTTTTAGACATTAAACAGAGGGACAGTAATCCCGGAGAGAAGGGAAACAAAACAAGGTGAAAGAACCAACAGGGAGCTATAAACCACTGCATCAGTGTGGAAGAATCTCACTGACCACAGTATTAGTTTTCTATGTCTACTGTAACGAAATACTATAAATTTAATGTTTTAAAAAATTTTTTATTGAATTTATTGGGGTGACATTGATTAATAAAATTATATAGGTTTCAAGTATACAATTTTGTGATACATCATCTGTGTATTATATCGTGTGTTCACCACCCAAAGTCAAGCCTCCTTCTGTCACCATTTATTCCCTGTTTACCCTCTTCTACCTGCCCCCACCCCCTTTACCTCTGATAATCACCATACTGTTGTCTGTGTCTGTAGGTGCTTTTTTTTGCTTAATCTCTTCACCTTTTTTATACAGTGCCCTACCCCCACACACTCCTCCCATCTGAGAGCTGTCAGTCTGTTCTCTGTATCTGTAAATCTGTTTCTATTTTGTTTGTTTCTTCTATTCATTAGATTCCACATATAAATGAAATCATAGAGTATTTGTCTTTTTCTGACTGGCTTATTTTACTTAGTATAATATTCTCCAGTTCCATCCATGCTGTCATAAAAAATAAGATTTCCTTTCTTTTTATGACTAGTAGTATTCCATTATGTAAATGTACCACAGCTTTTTTTATCTACTCATTACTGATGGGCACTTGGGCTGCTCCCAAATCTTGGCTATTGTAAATAACACTGCAGTGAACATAGAGCTGCACATATTTTTTGAATTAGTGTTTCAGGTTTCTTCAGATGTATTCCCAGAAGTGGAATCACTGGGTCATAAGGCAGTTCAGTTTTAATTTTTTGAGGAAATTCCATACTGTTTTCCACAGAGGCTGCACCAGTGTGTGTTCCCACCAACAGTGCACAAGGGTTCCCTTTTCTCCACATCCTCTCCAACACTTGTTGTTTGTTGATTTATCGATGATAGCCATTCTGACAGGTGTGAGGTGATATCTCATTTTGGTTCTAATTTGCATTTCTCTAATGATTAATGACGTTGAACTCAAATGGGTTAAACACTTAAATATAAGACTCAAAACCATAAAAATCCTAGAAGAAAACATAGACAGTAAAATCTCAGGCCTCGTAGCAATATTTTTTTCCTGATATATCACCTTAGACAAGGAAAACAAAAGAAAAAATAAACAAATGGGACTACATTAAACTAAAAACATTTTGCACAGCAAAGGGAACCATCAACAAAATGAAAAGACACCCCACTGAATGGGAGAACATATTTGCCAATGATACATCTGATATTTTAATATCCAAAATTTTAAAAGAACTTATACAACTTAACACCAAAACAAAGAAACAAACAATCCAATTAAAAAATGGGCAAAGGACCTGAATAGACACTTCTTCAAAGAGGGCATATAGATGACCAACAGGTAAATAAATTTAATGTCTTGAAACAACACAAATTTATTATCTTATAGTTCTATAGATTAGAAACAGATCTCACTATGCTAAGACCAAAGGGATGGCACTGTGCATTCCTTTATAGAGGCTCTAGGAAAGAATTTGTTTCTTTGCCTTGTTTACCTCCTAGAGGCCACCCACTTTCCTTTGACTCATGGCCTCTTTCTTCCGTCTTCAAAGCCAACAAAATTGAGCTGAGTCCTTCTATGCTCTAACTCTCTGGTTCTCTCTTCTGTCTCCTCCTTCAGCTTAAGGACCCTTGGGTCCACCTGGATAACCCAAAATAATCTTCCTATTTTAAAGTCAGCAGATTGGCACATTTAATTTCAGTGATAATTCCCCTTTGTAACCTTCCTCATTTCCCCTTTGTAACCTAACATATGCCTAGGTTCCAGAAATTAGGATGTGGACATTTTAGGGAGGCCATTTTTCCGGCTTCCTAAAACTATGGAGGCATTTGTTACAGACCTCAGAACAGCTATGCCATAGTAGTAGAAATAAACTAAAGTGAAAGTAACAGATACTCTAGACCCAATCTAATAAACTTAAAAATAGGCTGAAAAGAATTAAACTGAACAAGTAAATTAATGCTCGTCAAAATAAACTTCAGTATGCTTTAAAGAAAGACAACACATTCCAGACACAAAGCAATGTGATATTTATAATCACAAGCATAAGTTACTAGACATTCAAAGAGCAGGAAGATATGATTCACAACCTGGAGAAAAATTAATCAACAGGCCCAGAAATAAGAACAATAATGGAATTATCAAATAAGAATTTAAAAATAGCTCTTATAAATATGCTCAAGAAAACATGATTATAACGAGAGAAATGCAAACTATAAAAAAGAAATGAATGGAATTGCAATGCAACCAAATTAAATGAAAAAAAATCACAGGATAAATTTAACAGGAGATTGGACCCTACAGAAGAAAAGATGGGTGAACTTGGAGAAATTGCAAAAGAGGCTATTTAGACACACACAGAACAAAAAAAAAAAGATGAAAAGAGCTCTAGTGACCTGTGGGACATAAGTCAAGTGATCTAATGGCTATAAAATGAAAAACCCAGAAAAGGGGGGATAGAAAATCTATCTGAAGAAATAATGGCCAGAATTTCATCACATTTAATGAAAACTATAAAGCATAGATCCAAGAAACTTAATGAATCCCAAGCAGAAAAAAAATACCAATAAAAACACATCACAGTACTTCATAATAAAATTGCTGAAAACAAATGATAAAGATGTCCTTACGAATAGGCAGAGAAGGAAAGAACATTACATTACAAAGATGAGAATTTCAACAGACTTCTTGTCTGAAGCAATGCAAATCAGAAGACAATAAAAATGCACCGTCATAGTGTTGGAGGAAAAAAACGCCCAACTAGAATTCTATATCCAGAAAAAGTAACCTTCAAAAATGAAAGCAAAATAAGACTTTCCATCCAGGAAACCTACACTGTAGGGAATGTTAAAGGAAGCTTTACAGGCCGAAGGGAAAGGATACCAGTTGGAAATTTGAATCTACTGGAAAGAACGCCAGAAATGGCCAACGTGTGTGTAAATATAAAATATATTTTCCCCTATTTTACCATTTCCTTGTAAAACGAGTTGAATGTTAAAGGCAAAAATAGTAACAGTGTAATGTGGAGTTTATTATATATGTAGAAAAAAAATGTATGACAACAACTGCATAAAGGACTGAAGGGGAGAAATGGAAGCGTACTATTGTAGGGTTCTTAGGTGATATATTATGAGGTATATTATAATTTGAAAGTAGACTGTGATGTGAAAGATGCATATTGTGAACTCTATACTCCACCCCAAAATTAGACAGGCATATGTATAGATAATAAGCCACTAGAAAGAAAATAGAATCTAAAAATACTCAATCTAAAAGAAAGCATGAAAAGAAGGAAAAAAATAACAGATAACCTAGTAGGAAACAAAATGTAAGGTGGTAGATGGCAAATCTAAGCATATCAATAACCACATTAAATAAAAACATTTTAATTAAAAGCCAGAGACTTAATTAAAGCCAGACTGGATAAGAACCAGTTAAATGTTGCCTATAAGAAATCTAATTTAAATATAAAGACATGGATAGGTTAAGATAAAGAAATGGAAGAAGATACACTATACAAACGTTCATCACAAGCATGCTGAAGTGGCTATATTAACATGAAACAAGGAGGTTTCGGGGTAAAGATTATACTCAGAGATACAGAGGGACAATTCACAATGAAAAAGGATCGATTCATTAAGGAAAAATAACAGTCCTAAATGTGTGTGTACCCAGTCCCAGAACTTCAAAATACACTAAACAAACACTGAAAGAGCTGAGAAAAGATCTTAAAATCCACAGTCATGAGTGATTTCAAAACTAAACATGTTTTTTCTCTCAACAAACAGTGCTGGTAAAACTGCATTTCCACACATGTAACTGCACAACCAAGTTAGACCCTTACCCTATGTTACATACAAAAATTAACTCTAAATGGACCAAACTCCGACACATAGGTGCGGAAACGATAAAACACTCTGAAAAAAACCAGGAAGACAAAATTCCAGGACATTGGATTGGGCGATGATTCGGTGGATATGGCACATAAGGCTCAGGCACCAAGAGAAAACAGATAAGTTGGTCTACATCAAAATTAGAAACTGTGCCTGAAGGATACTCTTAACAGAGTGAAAAGGCGACCCGTGAAATGCAAGAAAATGTTTACAAATCATATATCTGATAAAGGATTAATATCCAGAACATGTAAAGAACTCTTAGAATGCAACAGTAAAAAACAACCAGATTAAATATGAGCAAAGGACTTGAAAATAGGCAAAAAATATACACAGTTGGCCAATATACACGTGAAAAGATGTTCAACAGCACTAATCATTAGGGAAATGCAAATGAAAACCATGATATGATACCGCTTTATACCCATTAGCATAAGTTATTTAACATAATTAACAGAACATAAGTTTTGGTGAAGATGTAGAGAAATTGGAACCATTGTGCACTGCTGGTGGGAGTGTAAAATGATATAGCTGCTGTGGAAAACAGTGTAACAGTTCCTCAAATAATTAAACATAGAATTACCATATGATCCAGAATTCCTCTTCTGAGTATACACCCAAAAGAATTGAAAACAGGGAGTCAAACAGATATTTGCACACCCATATTTATGGAATCATTAATCACAGGAGCCAAAACATGGAAGCAACCCATGTGTCCAAGAACAGATAAATGGATAATCACAATGTGTACATACATACAATGGAATATTTTTCAACCTTAAGGAAAAAGGAAATTCTGACACATGCTACAACATGGATGAACCTGGATGATATTATGCTAAGTAACATAAGGCATGACAAAAGTATAAATACTGTATTATTCCTCTAATTTGAGGCTCCTAGAATAGTCAAATTCATAGAGACAGAAAGTAGAATGGTGGTTGCCAGGGGCTTGATTGGGGAGGGAGAGAATGGGGAGTTATTGTTTAATAGGTATACAAGAGTTTCAAATGAGAAAGATAAAAGTTCTGGGATGGATGGTGGTGATGGTTATACAACAGTGTGAATGTACTCAGTGCCAATGAAGTGTATGTTTTAAAATGGTTAATACGGCCCTGGCTGGTATGGCTCAGTGGACTGAGTGCTGACCTGTGAACAGGGAGGTTGCTGGTTCTTTTTGCAGTCAGGGCACATACCCAGGTTTTGGGCAAGATCCCCAGTAGGGGGCGTGTGAGAGGCAACCACACATTGATATTTCTCTCCCTCTTTTTCTCCCTCCCTTCCCCTCTTTCTAAAAATAAAATTAACTAAAATATTTTTTAAATGGTAAACAGGACTCTGGCCCAGTGGCTCAGTTAGTTGGAGCATCATCCCACACCAAAAGGTTGCGGGTTTGATTCCTGGTCCGGGCACATACCTAGGTTTCATGTTCGATCCCTGGTCAGGGCGCATGCCAGAGGAAACCACTGATGTTTCCTTCTCACATCGATGTTTTTCTCTCTCTCTCTCTTCCTCTCTCTCTTCCTCTCCCTTCTTCTCTGTCTAAAAATCAATTAAAAAACATACCCTTGGGTAAGGATTAGAAAAATAAATAAATACATAAATAAACAAACAAAATGATTAACAGGGTAAATTTTATGTTATGTGTATGTTACCACAGTAAAAAGAAAAAGAAGGAAGGGGAGGAGGAGGAGAAAAATAAAGGGTTTGGGGGAAAAACTTGAATGTATTTTTGACTGAGATGATTAAATTTATTTTTCTTTTTCATATCAGAGTGAAATTTTTTTTAAAAAAAGATTTTATTTCTTTATTTTTAGGGAGAGGGGAAAGGAGGGAGAACGAGAGGGAGAGAAACACTGATGTGCAAAAGATACATTGATCGGTTGCCCCTCGTGTGCCCACAACTGGGATCCTGGCCTGCAACCCAGGCATTTGCCCTGACTGGGAATCAAACCGGCGACCCTTTGGTTCGCAGGCCAGCACTCAGTCCACTGAGCCACAGCAGCCAGGGTGAGAGTGAAATTCTTAGCAGTCTGGCCCAGTTCCCCTCTAAGGAGAGCGCCTGTGTGCTGGAGACCTGTGGCCGGGGGGCCTGTGGGTGCATGTGCTGGTATGTCAACTAGCTTTTTCTTACTTCCCAGTTTAATTTAGGGGAAGGCACTTCACCAAAGTGCTTAAACAGGAAGGAAAAATTACCAACACTGTTATTTTCTCTTAACACAGCTTCAAGATTTAAGCTAAAGCTACCATTATCCTTTTCCCTCAGTTCCTCTGAAAATACCCATTTCCCTAGTTGATTCCACAGAGAACAAAGCCTTGGCTGGTTCCACAGGTGCAGGTGGGGCCCTTGGCCTCCTGATCCTTATAGGATATCACAGTGATGAAGGACCTTGTCCTCCAGGGCCCGTTGTTATCCTTGGGTGTTCCTCTAGAATTCAGGTGTCTGGCCAGATCCCAGACTTGGATATGGACTTACTTTCTGAACGCTTGAATACGCGATTAATTTATTCAATAACTAATAGACCACATGGATTGTTAATTCAGCATGGTAACAATTCAAATCGGAAGCCAAAGTGGCTTCCGTCACATGGAGAAACAGAACCCTAGCACTGATATAACAATTTCTTAAAATTGACAATATAAATGAAGTTGAAATAACAGTAATAACAACAATATTGGCTAATATTTGGGGTGCTTTTCATATGTTGATTTATTTAATTCTCACAATAATGCTATCAGGCAGGTTTTATAATTATCCCCATTTCACAGATGAGGAAGTTCAGGCACAGAAGGGTGAGATAACTTTCCCAGTGACACGCTTGTCCATAAATGTTCTACTCCTTTCTCTGGCAACTACACCATGGGATGTTTCAGACACAGCTAAACAAAGTGCCCGAATGGGGTCACTCTCCTTTCTCCCCCTCTCTGCCTAATGGGCTTGAGTCATCTAGTATCCCTGAAGCAATCACTGGGGTCAGTGGAAGGAAAGGTCAGATTGGCCCAGCCTGAGCCAATTGCCCATCTTTGTGTCTGGGGTGGGGAAGGCGTTCGCCTCCACCTAAACTGCGAGAATCAAGGGCAACAAATGCAAAGAGAGTTACTATTATCTAAAGAAGGAGGAGTACGTGCAGGGCAGACCAAAATAACTGACATTCATTGCCCCTGCTAGTAAGCAGTCACCAGTGGGCCCTGGATATTATCTGACTTCGTGGTAGAGTATCGGGCATCTCTGTATCCTTGGATTGGATGTCCAGTAGCCTGGTTTGTTTCCTACAAAGCTTACTGACCAAAGTCCTTCTAAAGAGTTTAACAGCTCTGAATTCATGACTCATTCCTGTATCACTCAAGAAACCGAGTCACTGCCATATTTTTACTTTTATTTTGATATTCATTTAATCATTCAACAAATATTAATGGAGCTCTAATGATATGACCTTGAAACTCTAACGAAGGACCTTGAAATACAGAAGTAAATCAGTGTCATGGCCCTAGCTCACATTCCAGAGAGGGGATTAATGTCCATTGCCATTTAGGGTAGATTTACTTAACTATGTAAATCACATGAAACTTCTGCATATAAGGTTGGATTTTCCTGTAACACCATGGATGGAATTTCAAAAGGTAGCAGGTAGTCAGTGAATGTTTGCTGATTGATTATATGATGGTAAAGGTTCATCCTTCTGTATCATTACTTTTTTCTCTATTGTTTATCTGCTTTTAGACCAATCATATCATGATTGATGGAAACTACTGGCTGTGTTTCCAAGAATGGTGATGTAATGCTATGTCTTATATGTAATGGAAATTGAATTATTTGCAGTAGGAACCCCACGTGATTAATCATTTGCATGGTGGTAAATGTATGTGGGAATGGGAAGTCTGAAAACAGCCTTTCTTCCCTTTCTGTATTTTTGCTACCTTTGATGTGGAATTTTAATCTCATTGGGTTAAATTATTTCTGGTGTGATGTTCAAAGACTTTCAAGTATCTCTGCCTCTTTGAGCATTACCTTCTTTACAATGTGTTTTTTTCCTTAATTATTCCAAATATAGTATAATGACTGTGAAAACAGAAAAAAAAATAATGTTCTTGAATTTGATTTCATATTCACAGCTTCCACTTAGTACCCCTTCCGTTACTTGGTTCATTTCAGTGTAATTTCGCAGACTCTTTAGCTGTATACCCTAAGGCACTTTTGGGTTCCTTTCCAGCTCTGTTGTTCTACAACTTGATCCCTTTTCCTGCCTCTCTGAGAAATTCAAATTTTCCTGAACTTAAGAGTTTTAGTACTTTAGATTTCTAAGAAAGGCAGTTTATTAGGAAACTCTGTGTTTACTCAAGTATGCAGCAAGTCCCGCTTGGCCAGCAGGCTAAATGCGATTCCTTGAAATTCTGTTCCAAGCACGGACTCTGGGGAGCTAAAGGTAACATTTAATCATCAATAGGATAATCTAAGTTCATTCTTTCTTCCTTGCCTTCTTAAGAAGGGATTGGAGTTCATGCTGGTATTCTCTAGAAAACGGAACTACCTTCCTGCCCTGTAGAGGTATGTTATTATTGAAAGAGCCACCCATTTCCTGTGTTGGCCTCCTCTGCGCTTTCGGATTTAGGCATAGTGTCTTTTCAGACGTGCTGACTTTTTATGGCCTCAGCAAGGTAATGGTGTATAAATGCCGTTGGCCGTTTACCATTTGGGATTCAACTCCATGTCTGGATCTTGTTATGTAGGCATTTTCAGAGCATTACAGCTCAGCTGTGAAAGCACTCTGGCTTAAAGCGAAAATGCAGTAGAACCTTGCTAATCTAACAACTTAATAACACTTGCCACCCCTGCACAGCAAGGACTTAATAGTAAGACTCAAAGCAAGACTTCTTGTTTTCAGAATGCACAGGAGCGCATTCCACTGATGACTGTGTTATCATAAATAATCTCTAACTTTGCTTATTAGAGCAAATGAAGCAACGTTACTTTACCGCTGTGCTATCCTTTTAACTCAACCATCGAGGATAGCTTCAGAATACCAAGAACTTGACTTAGACATCCTGGCTTATGCTTTGCATTCTGTCCTCCAGGGCCAGGACTCACTGAAAAATGCGTTGTGGTCCTAGGGCGTTTGGTTTCTTCGGGTGCCTGAAGACAATCTTTAGAGGAGTGTTCTAAGCACAGTTTAGATACAGAAATCCATATTAGATTATTTCTTTTACTAAGAACTGTAGTCCCACGTGTATAATTCTAATTATTTGACCAGAATAGGTTAACCTATTTTCTCTCCCTGCGGTGTGAGAGTGAGAGAAAACTTCATATTCATATTAATGTTGTTTCCAGTTATCATTAGATAGTTTCCATGGCCTATACTAGTTAAATTTGTTTTCTGTTTACCATCATCCCTTTCATAAAACAGTTACTGTGTTTCAAAAAGAAGACAGACTGAGAAAGTCTTTGTTATGTTTGAAATATAACTGCTACATGGTAAAATTTTACTAACTCTAATTAGGATATTGGAGTTGAAAGTTTGTGTGTGTGTGTGTGTAATATTGTTAGAGTATCCTTCTGTATGAGGAAACTGTACAGATGCTGGAAGGCAGCCCTCAGTAACAATATTTAATGGAAATACAAGATGGAAAATGGATGACTCATGTTTAAGAGTCCCCGTGAAAATAACTACCAATCTAGTCAATGAATATCTTTTCTACTAAGTATATTGCTTGCACCTGAGTACAACATGAATACTCTGTAAAAATGGACATGGCCTTGTTAAGTAAACTTAAGAAATATCTTTGATGGTCGGTGCTACAGTCCAGTGTCATCCAGGCTTCCTGTATGTGGGGCTATAGAAAGCCTAGACTTTGGTCAGCTCCGAATGGGGTCTGGGTATGAAGCTTGTGAATTGCTTTGAGATCCCTGTCTTCTGGCAGTTGTTAAAAACTTCCAAAGTAATTGTTAGTCACTTTCTTGCTACTTCATGTTGTAACTGGAAAGGGACTGGGCCCTGAGTGGGTTTGTCTCGGGCTGACCTGTAGGGTGTGGATTCCTGACTTCGCGCAGGAAAGATTTCACAACACAAGCCCGGGTGATTCTGAGAGCAGGTTTATTACGGCTGGGGACAGTGAAACAAAGGAAGAGCTTGGGATAGAAGAAGCAATAGGAGCAAGCCTTGGTGGGGCTGCCTGGAAATGCTGTAGGAAAGAAGTGAGCCCCACGGGGCTGCATGGACTCACTGAGAAGTAAAAGTCACAGCGACAGAAGTGGGCCAGTGTGGGGTGCCGTCAGCTCACTAAATAGTCCGGGAAAAGGGGACCTTGGAGACAGGTTCGCGAGTTAGCCCGAGACGAGCTGCCACTGCCTGCCGCTCCCCGGGTTGCAAGTCTTACGGAGACCGTTAGGGTTTAGGAGAAAGAGAACCAAAGCACATGCCTGAGAAGAGGAGGGGCGCGAGTGTGCTCCAAGGAGAGCACAGGCCCGCTTCCTTTATCTTGAGGGTTTTTACCTGTTTTCTAACGGCAGGAATTCCAGGGGAGTTCTCAGGAGAATCTCAATCGAATATTCATCAGCTTTCCAGGTGCAACTTTCATGATCAGTATGATCTTTCCCACTGAATTCTTGGGAGTCTACAGAAAATCTGATATAAATTTTAAAACTATCTTTTAAAAACACCCGTGAGATTTTGTCCCTGCGTTGCCCAAAACACTCGTGTGAACTCCTATGACGGTCAGAAGAAAATCCAGCCCTGACCACCCTCCAGGCCCCTCATAAGCTGGCCTCTGCCTCAGCCCGCGGCGTCTCTGCCTTCCCCGCCGGGCTCTGGAGCCTGCGCGTTCGCTGTTTGCCCTGCCCTAAGTGCACGTCCCCGCATGACTCTCTGTAGGGCCTTGACTTGTTCCCTTATTCAGGTCTCTGCTTAGGTGTCTCCCCTCCTCAGACAGCCCATCCCTCCTTATGACTGAATTATGTCCCACACCCCGGCCAGTTCATTCGTTGAAGCTCTAACTGGAGATAAGGGCTTTAAAGAGGTGATTAAATGAAAATGGGATTGTTAGGGTGGGCCCTAATCCAATATTACTGGTGTCCTTATAAGATTCCGAGATTAGCGTGGAGAGAGACACCAGACACATATGTGTACAGAGAGACAATGAAGTGAACACATAGCAAGCACAGGGCCACCTGCAAGTGAAGGACAGAGGCCTCAGGGGAAAACTGCACCTGCTGACACCTTGAACTTAGACTTCCAGCTTCTAGAACTGAGAGAAAATTAACCTCTGTTGTTCAAGCTGCCTGGTAGGTGGTATTGTTACGGCAGCCTGAACAGACTAAGCCACCCCCCAGTTGAAGAATTCTTCTCTGACTCTACCCCATACCCTGCTTTACAGCTCTTCACAGCACATGTTCATGTAAACTGCTTACTCATGCATTTGTGGTCTGTCTCCTCCTCTACAATGAAAACTCCTCAAGAGCGGGTACTTTTTGTTCAGTTCTGTATTTTCAGTGTCTAAAGTAGCACCTGACGCATAGTAAGTGTTCAATAAATATTTGATCAGAGAATCAATGAACATATTAAATAATGCACAGTAGCCCAGCCTCAGGTATACGTAACAACTGGTTTCTACCCCCAACACCCAGTTCAACAGGAAGTATGGCAGCCTTACCAGCTCCAGCTGGTGGTAGATTTGGACTTTTCAGAGCACGTTGTCTTCCGAAGAGCTGTCTGCTGCTGAGACAGGCCGATAGGAGTGTTCGAGACGAGAGGAAGTGCTGCAAGGAAGTGAGCTGCCAAAGCACCCACAGTGAGGAAAGGGGATTGTGGAGCCCCCAACCTTCACCCAGATTCAGTCCACCTGGGTTGGGGGAGTTGAGCATGGGCGCTGGAATCAGACATGTGGTTTCAACCCCAGTTCTGCCACTTGCTGGCTCCATGGTCAGGCCTTCCAGCTGGTGCTGCTGAGCTGAGAAAAGACAGTCTATCTCTGAATTAATCTGCTGCCAGATTAATTTTCCAAAAGCACAGCTTTGAACATGTCTTTCTGCTGTTCAGAACTGGCAGTGGCTCCCAACTGCTTAGTGGAGTCAGTCCACTACTGGCTTGGGGGACTGAATGAGTTAACCATCCTACACTTGACTCTCTTCTTCTATGACGTAGTGTTGGTAATAGTCACTGTGTATGCTGGGATAGGGTACAAGGTATTCAGTAATAGTTCAATGAGTGAGCCTTCACAAATGTCGTATACCTGATAGTGGCATAGATAACTGGCTTATTCAGTAGACGTTGAGCTGGAAATGGACAGTAGGACTTGTGTTAGTCCAGTGGTCCATGCATAAGACCTTAACAGAAGCTACCTGCAGTAATAGAAAAAGTGCCCCCTGCCCACGGGGTCTTGGGAGAGCCTATCACCCTCTGTGGCATTCTCTTTCATGGTTTGTAATATTAGGAGCTTAGACCAGATGATCTGTGTGGTATCGTCCAGCTCTCACATCCCCGATTCACTAAGATCATCCAGACAGTGAACAAGCACCAGGACATGGTGAGTGGGACTCGAAGTGGTAAAAGGAGATGCAGGGAAAGATGCTGCCTGACTCCTGGTCCAACTTCTCTGCTTGATTGATTTCAGAGCAATTGTGTCTTGGAGAGGGGAGACCAGGTGAACTATTCTTTGCCATCCTGAGATCTCATTATCTTTTAATAAATTAAAATTATATATTAATAAATAATTAGTTCTAATGTTTAGAGGTGTTTTAAAATTACCTAAATTTATAAAAGGTAAATACACATAAAAAAGAAATTTAAGATCCCATAATCCCAAAGCCCAGTGATTATCTCTGTTACCTTTTTGGCAAATATCCTTACAGATGTTTTCTATGAATTCATATGCAATTTTTTAGTCAAAAAATGAGATCATGTTATACATCACTAGTTCTGTATTTTGGTTTTTTAGGTTTTTAGGATGTTTTCCTTCCTTGTTTGTTTCTTGGTTATTTTTTCTCTTTTTCAGTTTTCAAGGTCTCCTCACAATGATGCCTCTCATTCGGGTTTTATTGTAAACCAGACAGGAGGCAGGGGTTTGCCTCTGTGGCTGGAGGAGAATGTTGAAAAGATCAAAATATTGTCTTGCCCTGGCTGGTGTGGCTCTGTTGGTTGGAGCATTGTCCTGTCACCAAAAGGTTGTGGGTTAAATTCCTGCTCAGGGCACATACCTAGGTTGTGCGCTGACTTACGTAAGTTACAGGTTCAATCCCTATCCGAGCATATAATATCCCTGCTCCAGGCGCGAACAGGAGGCAGCCAATCCACATTTCTCTCTTACACTGATGTTTCTCTCTCTCCCTTACTCTCCCTCTAAAAGCAATGAAAAAATGTCCTTGGATACATGTATATACACATACGGAGACAGAGAGTGGGGGACAGAGAGAGAGAGAGAGAGAGAGAGGAAGGGAAAGAGAGAGAGAAGAGGGAGCTCTTGGGAGGGTCGAAGCAGGAAGGATTTTTACCCAGGTAAACTCTCCCTTGGTAGGGGGTTGAATTATGTACCCCCCAAGGATATCTAAATCCTAGCCCTGGGAACCTGTGAATGTGACCTTATTTGGAAATACAGTCATACCTCAGCACTCATCAGCTTCAGAACTCATCAAACCCTGTATTCCTCACATTTTGATGAGAAAAATATGTTTCATCACTGGGCGCTTCCTTGGGACTCAGTTGCACGTGCGAGAACTTGCAGAACACCGCCCTGCAAGAGAAATGCTTCATCGCTTGGTACTTGTTGGTTTTGGCACTTGTCATGAGCTCTGAAACGAATTAACGGACAAGTACTGAGAGGTACCACTGTAGTGTCATTGCAGGTGTAATTAAGTTAAGGATCTTAAGGTCATCCTGGATAAGATATTTGCATATTTGCAGAAGGGTGGGCCCTAAATCCAGTGACTAGGTTCCTTCTAAGAGAAAGAAAAGGCAAATTTGGGATGCACAGACACACAGAGAGAGGAAGACCATGAGAAGATGGAGCAGAGATTACAGAGATGGGTCTACAAACCAAAAAAACTCCAAAGCTAGGAGAGAGGTATGGAACAACCTCTCTCTCGGAGCCTCTGAAAGGAACCGGTGATGCCAACACCTTGATGTTGGACTGCCGGCATCCAGAACTGTGAAAGCCTAGGTTTCTGTTGTTGTAAACCATCAAGTTTGTGGTAATTTCTTACGGCAGCCCTGGAAAGCTGACACCCCCTCCATGTCCTGTGCTGTCTTTCATCTTGTTCTTGTTTCCTGGCGTGCCTGGTGAGCCACTGAATGCCTTTTCAGCAAACCTGGGAAGTCAGCCCTGGTAAGTGGGGCTAAGACTACTTCAGTTTCCTAAACAGAAATGTCAAGGGAGTTTTTCCCAGAATAAGAACTACATGATGTATAAATTGGGTCCCCTGGTTCTAAAAATTCAAACTGATAAAGGCAGTTTAAGACTTATGGACCCCCAGTAGTGATTTATAGTTTATAGAGTGTTTAGACCGAAACCCATCAGAACCTTCAAAATGAAAATAAGGCCACAACTTCCTCAGTTCCCAGTACCAGTTTTAAAGTCATTGGGGTCCAATTAGGAACCTGCCTAAATTATTTTCTCATCTCTTCTCTTTGGTCCTCAAACTGTCGTTGCTGAAAATAGCTGAGACAATACCAAGGGCAATAGTGTGCACTGCAGGGAGGGAATTCTCTTCTAAATAAAAATCAATTTTTCTCATAAACACTATATTTTAAGAGTTCTTTAGATCTTAACTATTTTTCTCTCCTGCACTAGTGCCACATGAAGCAAATTCTGTGGTATTTACCCTCCTTTTCATTATTATGCCAGCAGAAAATAATGCATGTCACACTTTCTAAGAAAATATAGCGGGGAGGGTGAGAGGCACATCTCTGTGTGGGTTTATTCCCATATGATGATGGGGGTTTGTACAAATTGAAAATAGATTGATTTGGAGGCAGTACTGGTTTTAAAATTGGAGAAACTTATATTTAAAAGTGCACTTGAAATTATAGAAATGGATTTTATGCAGTTTAAACTTCAAAAGTTAATTTTGTTTTCAGGAAATTTTCTATTGTGCTAATAGCTTTGATTTTACTTAAACTGTCATTCATTTTGAATGAAATTTACATGCTTGTACTAATTGCAATTTAGATCCAAAGCAGACACATGAAAGTCACAAAAAGTAATGAGACTGTTCATTCAGTGGACTTTTTACTGTATGTCTTTTAAGTTTCTCCCGTGAGCTAAGCCCCTGTGCTCAGTGCTGAGAGTCCTGGCCCCCTAGGAGCTCACAGTCCAGCAGGAGAGGGGGACAGTGCTAACGAAGTGGGACCTGAGTGGGGCAGCCACCCAACCTCAGGGCTGCCGCAGCTTTGGAGGCCGTGACATCTTGGTGGGAACCCAAAGAGCAGATCTAGGCCTGGGGGCGGGGAAGTAGGGTGAACAAGATAAAGGGAACCACGTGTGCAAGGCCTGCATCTTTGCAGGTCATAGAAAATCTGAGAAACCAAAAATAGAGCAGAAGGGCAGAAATACAGAGGCTGGGGAGTGGGGGAAACCATTCAGAGTTAAAGTCAATCAGGAGAGTAGGGACTGATGGCCAGTGCCTTCGATAATCAAGCCAGGAAGTGTACTCCTTGTCTCGAGGGGACTGGGAGAGTCAGTGAAATGTCTTTAAGCAGAGTGTGATGGCACCAGATTTGTGTGGCACAGCTGGGATGGCAGTAAAAGAGAGGAGAAAGGCTGAGGAAAGGAAGCTCGGCTGCCCCAGGGTTCTCAGGGAGCAAAAATTCAGTACGTCGAGTGGTGGTGGCCACTTTTATTAAGTAAAGGATGACCACATACATAGTTTATGGAACTCTCCTGTACACATTCTGTCTGTGTGAAGACCAAAGCAACTGAATCCTAAAAATCTCTAAATAAATAAACTATGATTCTGAATCTAGTAACTGAAAACAGTAAAATATGAGAAAAGACTTTAGCTTCTTTTCTTACTATGAAAACATTGTGTGGCTAAGGCGCTTGGCATATAAAGGAACCATCTTTCATTTCATGTAATTTAGTAGGCAGGCCTAATGAAGGGTGGTATTTCAACATTTCAAACCAAATTCTCTCAGTTGAGGGTGTTAAGCAACTTGTTATTTTAAGCAATTTGGACATATATTTGCATATTCAAGGAAGCACATTCTTTGTACGAGCCCATTATATAACTTCAGTTATCTCTGCAGGTAATAAACTGCTACAAATGCAGAATTAGATATAATCCGGGGCTCTTTGTGCGCGCATGTGTAGTCAGACCAATAAGAAATAAACACACTTGTTAGGGACAATAGCTGCCTTCCACTTCACTTACCTCTTATGAATTATTTCTCCTCTCAACTCCATTATCAAGAAAAACATCTTATTTCTTAACTCACACTCTCAGATAAGCACCAGAAGAGCTAGTATTGATGGCAGCTGTACAGAAATGTGTTGGAGTGACACGTGTACATGTACGGGCAGAATATCTAGAAATCAAGAATTCTATTGTTCCCTTTTCTTTACTCCCCACCTCCTATCCAAGGTATTTCATTCATTCATTCATTCATTCATTCATTCATTCATGGTCCTACTATAGCCATGTTTTGGATATTAAAGGTGAGATTTCATGTCCAATAAGGTACCTTCCTGACCTCCAGCTGTTGACGGCTCCCCACTGAGGAGTTGGAACTGTTGACGGTGCATCAGAACAGGACAGGTCTGTGTGGCACCGATCCCCGTCTCTTCTCAGCTCGAGAGAGGCAGCACGAGCCCCTGAGCCAGGCTCTTCAGGGAGTGAATCCCAGCCCTGCCACTCACAAGTGTCAGACTTTGGCAAATTATTCGTCCTCTGTGAGCCTCATTTTTCTCATCCAAAGTGGGAAACTTAACAGACCCTATCTGATATGATTGTTGTGAGGATAAATAAGTTGAAATTTGTGGAGTGCCTGGAACAAAGCCTGGCACATAGTAAGGACTCAGTGTCTGTTATTATCAGAAATGCTTGGAGTTCCAGTCTAGGAATAATGTACTGTGTGACTACTGTGTGTAGGGCCATACCCTCACTGCTGCAGGGGAGCCCAAGGGTGGGCATTGCATTCTAGCAGGTAGATATAACCCATACACAGATAACCATGTGTAAGGCAGGTGTCCTGAAGCCTACAGGCCAGCCCCAGAAAGCTAGCCTCTCCAACATGGCAGCTTGCTTTGTTAAAGCACGCAATCCAAAAAACATAATAGAGAGCCTACTAGCAACATGGAAGCCACAGTCTTTGATAACCTAATCCCAGCAGGTAATGATCTGCTCTGTGCAGGGCAGTGAGGATGCAGAACGCCCCACAGTGCCCACCTCTCTGATGCTTTGAGTTTACATGTACTGTGTGCCCCACCCCATCAACACCCACGAGGACCGAACCTCTCTATGTCTCCCTAGTGGTTTTCTCAGAGTTAGATTCTAGAAGGAGGCAGCAGCTCCCCTTACTTACCATCCCACACCAGCAACCAGAAGCTCCACGTCAGTCGTTCACGTGTTAATCTTGGCTCCCTTAGCAGTTGTGGTGCTCCAGCTAGATCCCTGAAGTCCCCTTATTGGCTCAGTGTAGCCGTCCCCCAGTTTCTACAGGCTTTGCTTCAGAGGGTTCATATCCATAACTCCCTTCAGCGAGTTACCCTCAGTACCCTGGAGCCACCTCACTCAGATGCCTCCAGAACCAAAAAAGCCCGGGAACTTCCCCCCATGGCAGCCTGTACTAAGGACTGACTGATGCGGAAGTATTAGAACCTGGCTCCCTCACTTTCTCTCAGGATAAACTCTGCTGGGTACTCGATTCTCGGGAGCTCCTTGCGGGCTCGGGTTGAGTTCCGGAACTGTACTTGAAATCGCAACTTCACCTGGCTAATTCTTGGTCCCCATTCTGGTTTCCCGCTCCCTCACCAATTTCTCCTGCGGCAACTTGCTTAATAAATGATTTAAACACAAATCCTCTCCTCAGGGTCTGCGTCTGTGGAACCTGCCTGAGACAGTTGGGGCCACAAGTAGTCCCAGGATGCGGACTTTAAGGACGGTATTGTGGATGCCGCTCATTCACCACCAAGATGAAAATGGGAATCTCATCCCTGGTGGTAGGTGGCATTCTGTATTTTTTTTTTTTTGTATTTGTGAGAAACTCAGCATATCTTTATCTTATCTAAAGGAAAATTGCATATAATAATGTCTCATTTGACTTAGATTTAAGGATATATATATGTAAATAAACCTTTATTTATACTATATGATAAAGCATCAAGAAAGCAGAGGTTTTTAAGCACCTGGAATTAATTGTGGCATTCTGTATCTTTGTATCAATGAAGTTATTAAGACTCACTCTCGGTGAACTATGATGGGATACAAATAGTAGGGGATGCACTGGCTTATGCAATATCTCTAGCTCTTGGGAAATACAGAGGAAATAACAATGATAAGGACTATGTAATTGGGTGATACTGGACTAGAGCAGGTCTGGAGCATATGAGTAAACTGCACAAAGTGGGGCCCCCAGAGCTCCACGTTATTTGCTAACCAGTGCATCCGCATCACCTCACACGTATGGCCCCACAGGGTATCCCCTATAGAGGAAAGATCCCAAATGTGGTTCACAAATGGACTGCCTCAGTATATAGGTGCAAACTGAAAATGAACAGCTGTGTGCTATAGCCCCTTCCAGAGGCGGCCCTGGAGAGACTAATAAGGATAATTCATTGTAATAGGTAGATCTTTGGGCATTGCACCTAGTCATCTACTTTGTATGAAGAGAGAGGCGGTCCAATGTAAGGATATAGATAGACCCATGGGCAGCAGAAAATGACTCCACTGGCTGGTCATGGGGCTGGAAGGAGCACTGTTGGAAGTTGGGGGATAAGGGGGTTCGGGGAGGAGGACCTATGAGAATGAAGAGTTTTGTATTGCACATTATCGGCTACGTGAAAGCAATCACTGCACAAGAGGCATTAAGCAACCGGATGGACAGGACGACTCACCCAATAGATGTCGGCTGGCCTTTGTCTTTAGTTACTGTAACCTTTGTCCCGTAGGCATGGGCCTATGACTGTAGTAGCTGCAGGGACAGAGATGGAGGCTCTGCATGAGTCCAGAAGCATGAGCCACAGCTGATCTAGCTGCTGGCACTGCTGAATGTGGACATGTCATCAAGAGAGACAGACTCAGAGTCCCCAGTACAGTGCCATTCCTTGAGGAGACCAGAGACTTGGTGGCAAGTTAATTATGTAAGACCCTTTCACCTTAGATATGGAAGCACTTGGTTTTGACTGGAATTGATACAAATTCACTGCATGAATTTGCCTTGCTTGCCTGCAGTGCCTTGGTAAGAGGCACTATTTGAGGACACAGAATGTCTGATTTACTGACACAGAATCCCACAAAACATTTTTTGCCCATTTTTTGGCAAAGGAAGTACGGCAATGGGCAAATGACTATGGGAGCCACCAATCCCACAACATACCATACCATTCAGGAGGTTCTAGCAGGATGTATAATAAACACCTTTTGAAGACATAGATAGGCCCTAGCTTAGAAATGATACCCTGTGAGGTTGGGGCACCACCTTTCAGGATGCAGTATATGAGTTCTGTCCAGAAAATATCTAGCCACACAATACGAAAAATACAGACATTTATTGAAGAAGATACAAGATACAAGAAACACTGTACACAGGACAATGATGCCTCAGTCTCCTTCGAAGTAGGCACTTTGGGACTTCACGCAGTTCTCCCAACTGTAGTATAATGTACTCTGGTAGCAGAAGCCACGGAACGAATTTTGCCATGTTTCATGCTAAGATTCTGCGTCAAAATCTTGGACACAGTATTTTTTGGAATCCCCAGATCAAGCTCTGGTTCTTGCACTGTCAGTCGCTGATCTTTGTTGATTGCAGCCCATACATGTTCAACTTTCTCAGGTATCGTGCTTGTTGCAGGCCTTCCAGAACGTGGATCACTTTCAACAGATTCTCGACCATCTTTGAAGCATTTGTGCCTCACTTTCATCTGTTTATTTACTTTTGGGGATGCTGTACTCATTGCATTAGCCCCAGAAAGCCTTCTGAATCATCCAAATAGTTTCTGCAAAGGAATGTTCAAGCTTAATGCAAAATTTGGTTGCAGATTCTTTGCTCTACTCGCTCAGTCATTTTGAATGCGACAGCTACACAGTGCACATGCTCACTTGATGGCGTCTACCATCCCCACTGACTAGTACAAGTCATCATTGTTCATGCATATGCATTCCAGTCCACTCTCCTTGGCTACCAGGTTACATTGATGTTGCATAAGCCACTTTCGTTATATTAACGATGGCTGGACATTTTCCTGCACAAATCTTGTATGCATTAAACCAATAGCCATTGTATTGTGTCGTGTCTCCAGTGAATTAAATACATAGCCTGGGAACCAAGGGGTGGAAAGACAGGAAACCTGGCTCACTATCACTCTCAGTGATTTCCTTGGGGACTGCATCCTTCCCATCTTCACAACTCCAGGCATTGGGTCTCGAGGTTCTGGTTCCCAAAGGGAGAATGCTTCGCACCAGGGGACACACGAAGAGTCCCACCAAACTTCGAGCTACAGCCCTGGCCGATGGTTAAGTTGGTTGGAGTGTCGGCCCATGCACCAATAGGTTGCATGTCCGATCCCTTGTTAGGACACATACCTAGGTTGTGGGTTCGATCCCCAGTTGGGACAAGTTTGGGAGGCAACCAACCGATGTTTCTCTCTCTCTCCCTCTCATCAATAAATATATCCTCAGATGAGGATTAAAAAAAGTAAACTAAAAACTTAAAAAAACCCAAACTTCTAGCTATAGGTGCAGTCTTATCATTTTCAACTCCTGTAGTCAAAGCAAGCAGTTACCACAATGGCAGGGAAAATTGACCTGATCTTCATGAGGAGACAAGGCTGCTACTACCTAGTGGGGCCAGGGAGGAATGTGTTTAGCCCTTGGCTGATCCACTGGAGTCTCTCTCGCTGTTTTAACTGAAAATAGGCAATTGCATCAACCACCACCTGATAAAGACATGGTAGTAAGATGCTCAGACCCCTCACACTTGAAGATTTGGGTCGCTGCACGGGGCAAGCCACCTAGACTAGCAGAAGGGCTAGTTGAGGATGACGGGCATCTAGAATGGATGGTAGAGAGGTAGTACCTGGCCCAGTATGCAACACCTGTGGGAGTCAGCGTGGGCTTTGGCAAATTCTTTGGTTTAGATTCTCTCCCTAAGAATCTGCGGATCCTAAATGGTGATTGCGATAGTACATTACAGGCTGGGACATCTGTAAATTATCAGCGGTACGGCAACGTAAACTGTGCGTCCCAGGTTTTTTGGGCGGTCCTGACTTCAGTTTTTTAATCCCCTCCTCAGACCATTTCCAGATAGCATGTCCCAGTTGGTGTGAGTGTGTGTGTGTTTGGACAGAAACAGGGATGATATGCTGGCTGGAAGAAAAGAGGAAGCTGAGGCAGGACACTTAAGCATTATAACAAAGCAGGGACCATGAAGTGAAGCAAGACTGTACCTCAAAACCTGGCTGCACCCCAACCAGCTGCAATATCCTGGCCACATTTTATTCATGTCCAAATGAAGTTACTAGTTCTTACTTTATAGAATTGAAAATGAGTGAACGCATGCAAAGCGCTTAGCATTGCTGTTTGGTATAGTCAAGATCAAGAAATGGCTCCTTTCAGAGTAGGGAGAACCGTGGAAGTCTGGGGACATTATAGTCCTTATGGAGGCAGCGCGGGGAAGCACAATGTCAAAGGGTTTTCGTTCATTTTTCCTTCCAGGGCACAGAACACAATACTTGTAAGCCTGAGGGAAAGAGCACGTCATCTTGCCCGGAAGGGCCGGCCTCAGTGGGGAAAGTGACTGAGACCCCTGGCCACCACGTGGCTTCTTGACCGCCTTTCTGACCCTCCCCCACCTTCTCTGCGGGGCTGAAGTAGGTGAAGGATGGAAACCAAGAGACCACGGAGGCAGACGCCCTTCGCTTGTTTCCTAGCAACGCCCCGCCCCTCCCGGTCCTGTCCCGTCCCGCCGGGCGTGACGAGCCGGCAGAGGAAAGGGGGGCGCCGCGGGCCACCGTTGCTATGGCAGCGCGGCCGCCGCGCCTGACGCCAGCGGCGCCTGCGGGAAGCCGGAGCTCAGGCCAGTGTGGGCGGTTGGGGCGGCGTCCCTGCTGCTCCGGCTCCCGCCGGGAGGGTACCGCAAGCTCAGCGATAGCCCAGGGGTCCCGGAGGGAGCTGTCTCTAATCGTGGTCAGGCTGCAAGGCCAGCTGGCCCTGCTCACTCCAACACCGACTGGGCCGCTCAGTGGCCTGGAGACTTTTGATCTTGTCTCGGGAAGGAATTGGTCATCCAGGGCCTAGTCTAGGTTGAGTGAATTGTTTTGGTTTTGGAATCGCATTGGACCTTTTTTCCCACCTACACAAGAGACGGGTGCGCGCGGGCGTACCCGCAAATATTCAACTCACAACCTGGACCTAACCTCACGACCTTTTCTCTCAGGCGTTTCACCTGAAAGATCTTTACTCTTGGAAAGAGAATGTGCTGAAAGAGAAGCAGCTTCCAAAATCAACCTTTTAAAACAACACTAAAAATAAGTATCATATTTCTTGAGGGCCATTTTCAATTGAAAATGTCCATGCCTGGAAGGGTTTTCTGGATTCAGGACTTAAATTTGCATTCTTCTAAATCCCTGTCTGCAATGAACTGCGTTTGGAGAATCCCGTTATGGAGTATTAAATTTAAACATATACCCCTCTAGCTAGTGTTGTGATTACTCTCTGAAAGGACTCACTCTCAAAGACAAAGCCACACGGATCTCAGTCTCTGGCCTGAGAGTATTTTAAACAGAAGAGAAGTCACGTGTTTGTGAGTTTAATCAAATTGACAAGGGCTCTGAGCGAGAAAAGCTTGCTATCTAATGCGAAGACAGCATTAGGTACATAGAGATGCATTCTCTTTGGACTTATTTGAATCAGAGCTTTTCAAAGAGAATCTTCACTTGCACATATTTTCCTTAACATGCTGCAACTGGAAAATTTACATCAAAATTCTATTTCTTATATTCATTTTTATGGTAAATGTGTCTAAGCTGAGATTATGCATTTTCTTGATCAACAAGGAAACGTGCAGCAATCACTGTGAATTGAGCACCTTGCTGATTGAGCTACACTTGAACCTGGAGGCAGGAACGACCATAATCTTGGAATAAGAATCCTCCACAGCACATTTCACAGGCATATTCGCAGCTAGCCTTTCTCCACTCCAAAGGATCATTCACTTGGAACTTTTTTATTCTTCACTTTGTCAGAGTATTTACTCTCTTAGAAAGCCACTTTCACATACTTTTTAGTTTGAAACGTGATTGTGGTTAGATAAGTAATTATTTAATTTAAAATATGATAATAAATTATAATGAATATAAATATTTTTTCCCTCACTCCTAGATCGTTTTTTCCCCAGTATCAACACAGAACCTTTAATTTGCATGCCGGAGAGGAGAGGATAAATTCTGAAAGTTAATTCAAGAATCTGAAAATAAGTTTCATGTTTTACACTATTGAGAAAAAAGAACTTAAAAACTAATGTGTACTTAATGACATTTTTGCGCATAAGACAAAACACTAAAATGTTTTGCTTCAGATTTGGTAGTTTAAATGTTACAATAGCAAACACAATAACATTGTATTTTGTTATAAGATATTAGCTTTTATACACATTAATTTTTATTTGGCCGTATTCCCCATGTCTGATTATTCATTCATTATACTAAAGCTTTTGCCTTGTCCCAGAAGTTATCAATCAGTATAAGCCTGAGCATCTTGATTGCAAGACATCGGTGGGGGCCCGTGTGTGCCTGGCATGGCAAGCGCAACCGACCGGGCCAGCCATTTAACTGGTTGTGGCTCTCTGTGGCTAGAAGTTTAGTTATTCACATAAGTTAGCCCGACCTTTAATCTTTAGTCTTCATTCACCACTTTGGAGAGTTCAGTCAACACCGGAGGAGCCCACAGGCTTTATTGCATACCCTGCTTTATTAATAATATGTGAATGTCAAGAATCTTACGAGATTTTCCACATAATTTGCTAATGTGGGAATGATCTCCATACATTTACTGTATTTTGCCGTGTGTAGTGCGCACTTTTTTGCCCAAATTTTTGAGGGAAAAATAAGGGTGTGCATTATACATGGGTAGTACCTGAAAGAACTTGTATCTGTTCTCGTTTTTTGTAATTATTTGTTACATAAAATTTCTTGTACCATAATATGTTCAAAAATCAATGCTAAAATCCCTTTGTCATATTAAAAGAAGTATCTAAATATAAATAAATAATTGAATTAAAAAATTAAAACAAAATATTTTTTTCCCTGAAAGCTTGGGCCAAAAATGTGGGTGTGCATTATACATGGCAAAATACAGTATTTTCCAATTTTACAAGGTTTCTACCTTATCCTTTCTGGTTATTGTTTCCTCGGGAGCTTAATATTTACCAAAATCAGGCCCCCACTTGGTGTGCTTACCTTTTCTCTCTTTCAAATAATCAGTGACCCTAAGCTTTGAGTATCTTACCATTACTGATGACCAGCTGCTTATCTAATCCTGCATTAAACTCGATTTACTGCTTTCTCTATACTACTTTAATCATGTAGAGGCTTATCCTAATATGGACTCGTAAATGAAATATTTTATCATAAGAATAAACTAAACTTTTTCCATTTTTCCAGATTCCTTTAGTTTGGCTCATTTACTTACATACCTTTATCCTTCATTAACTAGTCATGTTAATTAGTTCATTTCTTCCGCAACGAAATAAACCAAAATGCTTATCTTGTCACTACAGAAATGATTGTGTTCTCTCAAACTGTGGAACGTTCTCGTTCAACTTTTAGTGACTTATATTTCGCTCTCCTGATCTCAGTAATATAGAAATGTTTTTGTTGATAGAAGACACTCCCATGCTGAAATCTTAAAATACCTTTTCCCATCAAGCTGCAACACCAGCTAATATTCGTGAATCATTCCTTTGGATTTGAAGAGGCAGCGTAATATAGTAGTTAGGAGACAAGACTTTGGACTTAGATCAAGATTCATGTCTTGATTCTAACACTTACTAGCTGTATGACTCTAATAATTTTTTTATTTTTTATTTTTTTAGCTTCTCTAGGCCTCAGGTTCTTCATCTGTAAAATGGAGATAATATTAGGTATGGGAATCTTTTAAGTATTAAAGGACATGTATCTTGTGAAGTTCTTGGCGTGCAGTCAACACTCAATAAATGTCAGCAGTGGCTATCATTATTATTATTATTATCAGCATTAAAACATTGTTTCCACTGTCACCAATTAACATAGCCTGCATTAGTTTATTAGATTAAACTAGCCACAGACAGGATTCTGACAGGACATAAAACAGACATTTTAGTTAAGGAGTGGAGGGGAACAAGAAGAAGGGAAAAGTCTAGAGCATGAGCCGGTGCCCAGAGGGGAGGACAGAGATATCCTGAAAAATTAAAGCACAGCATCAGGGCACCAGGCAAGAAAGGTGAGAAAGCGGAAGTAAAAATAGTCAGAGCTCACAGCAGAATGATGTTCGTAAAGCTGGCCATGACACAGTCAGACGAAGCCATGACAGATGTGATTTTTCAATATATGTAGGACTGTGAGATCTACCAAAGAGGGAAAAAAAAGAAAACATGAAAAAATGGAGGATACTGACGCATGCCAAAGACTTAAGATATAGGTGGAAGGTTTTTTCTTTAAAGATTTATTTATTTTTTTTAGAGAGGAAGGGAGGGAGAAAGAGGGGGAAAAACATCCATGTGTGAGAGAAATGTCCATCGGCTGCCTCTCGCACACCC
>PVJD01005472.1:0-114972 GCA_004026545.1 Mormoops blainvillei | reverse complement strand
CCCGGCAGCCCCTCGCAGGTAGGTGGGCTGTCTTCGCATTTGACAGCTGGTTTCTGTGTGTGGGAATGTGAATCTTGCTTTAAGCCCTTTCCCCCCACTGCCGGCTTCCTTGTGCCATATTTATGGGTTTGGCATCTCAGATCTCCATTTCGTTCTGTTGGTCTGGTCTTACTAGTCCCGGTCCTTCTCCCTGAAGTTAGTTATTTCCTATATGAGTATTTTAAGTCAGGAGTTACTAAAAATAGGCAAGAAAAGTCATTAACTTGAAAGGAATGGGGTCATCACCCCCCCACCCCCCGCCACCCAAGGGAACTGATTCCTGGATTTCTCTGTGAAGAGAGCTGATACAGCCACATTGTAGAATGTCCCACTTAATTTTCTTTGCCCTCACCTACCTACCCCTCATGCGCTTCGGAGCAAAGGGGCTAATCAAATTTCCAACTGCTGATTTTTTTTCTGACTTCTGCGAGGTGTGATTTGTGGATTTGGGCAAGGCCACGAAGTCATGGAAGTTTCTTCAGGGATGTACTAGATTTAGCATTGCCTGTTCAACCACATTCAGAAAATTATCACCGTTCAGGCGGCTTTCGGCTGAGTGTGTTGTAATTTGCATTCATTTAGAGGCTGTTGACTGATTAGAGAACCATAAAATTCCATTACAATTACTTCAGCAGTTTGCACAGTGACATTCAAACTGGTCAAGTGTCCCTCACGAATGTTAGGCCACAGAGACGCATGCATGTGTTTGCCGCTGCAGGCTCCCGAGGCAAGGGAGGGTGCGTTCTCATTAATTTGCTTGATTTTTTTTCTTTCTTAAAAAATTTTTTTCCAGTGCGTTTTTAATGTATGCTGAAGTGCTTAGGGGGAAGTGTGCTGACGTCTGCAGTGCGTTTTGAAAGGCACCCAAAGGAAGATGGGTCTTGGGGGGATGGAGCAGCGGCAGAGGCGGATCGGTGTCCGTGGGACCAGCCCGGTGTGCACGGCAGACCCCGGGCTCCGAGTGTGCGGCTGTTCACTGTCCACGTTCTTTCAGTTCTGCGCGCTGTTCGAAAAATCATTAATACCCCTACCCAGCCTAAGACATGTACCTTATGTCTGCCTCTGAAGCCAGTTTAATTTTACTGTAAGGAATATTATTTTGAGTATTTATCCCCCCGTTTCTTTAAAAATGTGCTTATAATTCTGTTTCTTGATTTATCAAGTTTTGATACTCTCTTTGACCTCTTAGATAAGGATCGATAGAATGTTTTCCTCAACTTCCCTTCCTCGCACCAAGGCACCCGCATCACAAGTGTTTATTAAGCAGATAAATAGCCGGCACTTGCACTTTAATGCGGAGTAGAGGGGTGTGCTCCTGGTCGTTCCTGTGTTACACAGTGCGCTGTTTCCGTGTGGACCTGTTCATTGTTTGCAATCTGCTTCATTTCCCGTGTGCCCGTCAGAATGCTTCTGCGAGGTCTGTGTTGCGCCCGGTGTTCGCGGCCCCATGGGGTGTCTGCCTCGGACGCCGTGTCGTCCTTAACACTGGGCGTGTTTTGTGGGCTGGGGACTGTGGGTGCCCTTTGGTGAGCCCCGGTTACAGCATTGGGACTGCAGCCTTCTCTCCATCAGTGTTTGGGACAAGTGCAGGGGGTCTCCCAATGGTCAGCTCTCGTCCGTGGTGCGTGGGCACGGGGGGCAGAGCGCGGCCTGTCCTCGTGACCTTCCAAGGCCGGGCGGGGGTTGCAAGTCTGGCTGCCAGGTTCTCGACCAGGTTAATAGGCAAACATCTGTTCCTTAAACCAGGCTGTCATAAAAAGAAGGGAAATAGGAGAGCGATTTTATCCACACTGTGTTTTGTGAGACCTGTATAGACAGACGTAGTTTAACATCCATGGTTGAGAAATTTTGGTTATTCTTAGATACAGCTTGTGACAAAGTCACATAATAACTATTTCCGATAGGTATATAAGACACAGGCACAGTGCCAGGTGTCGCGTGGTGTCCGACTGACCCACGGTGGGCTCGCCTGTCACCGTCGCTTTGGGAATGAGGACCTGGGTCTCTGCAGCAGAGCTCTGTCGTCAGCACTTGTCCACAGCCCCTCCCGCCTGGTCCTCGGGGCAGGGGGCTCCCGCCATGGGAGGAGCAGTGCAGCCAATAGACAGCCTTCCTTGTGTATATTCTAAAAAGGGGGGAAAGACCAGGAGAGGAAAGAATTGAAATCTTATAGGTGGCGTCATTTCTGAGGGGGTGCCTTATATTATATTCTTATATTCTTTTTAATACATAATCCTTAAAGGTACAGATTATCTTAGTAGAAGCTAAAATATGACATGGTTCAACATGTAGATTTATATAACACTTTATAATAGCGAACGGATTTAGGTGCTGGGGGGGTGTGTGAGAGAGAGGGAGACACAGAGAGAGAGAGAGGGAGGGAGGGAGAGAGGGAGAAACCACCGTGAATAAACTCAGTGGCCACAGAGATTCAACATAGTGTTTGAAATACTTGGGAACCTAGAAAAAAATGTAATTCTACTTTAAATATTCTGGTATCTAGAATAAAATAAAAACATTGTAATATATTTAGTGCTGTGTTTAAAGTGCCCTGGATGTGACCGCACAGTCCCGCTGAATGGCAGGCGTCTGAATCGACCTCCCCGAAGAGGCGGGGCGGAACAAGGTGCCAACTGGGTGACTCGGAGAACAACGAGGGGACCTGGAGGGCTGGAAAGGGACCGCCCTTAAGCACCGCCCGTGGTGGATGAGGGTGTTTCCTGGGGAGTTGGGAGAGCAGTTCTGGCACAGCTGCACATACAGGCCGGCCAGGCGCTGGTCGGCACAGGGCAGGAGCTGGGGGTTCACTGCTGGAGGAGAGTTTTGCAGAGAAGCAGGGCAGGAGGCCAGGATGGCCCGAGAGGGCATGCGTCAGAGCCGGAGACATAGGACAGCTCACGCGGGGCTCAGCTGAGACACTGACGGTGCCCTGTTGACATAGCTGTGCTGTGTGGGTGCACACGCCTCTATCACACACACACCTGTCTCCTCGCCCTAGCGTCTGAGAGGGCCTGAATCCAATAACAGCCCAGCAGGAGTGACTGCGTCCCGTGCCCAGATCTTGTGTTGAACACCATTCTCCAACGAAAGGGACCGGGGTTGTGTGGAGCGTTGGCAGCTCCCGGGACTGGAGCAAGAAATGATACGAGATGACCGCAGAGCATCTCGTCATTACGCCAGGACATAAGGAAGTGCTTGAACAAAACAGAGCCAAAGAAGCCCGTGGTGACGAGGATGAATCAAAGGGACGCGGGAGCCACCTGAGAGAGCGCCCAGCGCCCGAGCTGGAACACATGAGGGGCACAGTAAACAAAGTAGCATTTGATTATGACCTAAAGCAAAAAATAAATACCTGGGAGTCCAAACTGATATAAATTATTGAATAAATAAATGAATGGGGGAGAGAGACAGATCTTCCACGCAAAAGAATTTTTACACACGTATGTAGATAGTCTGCCCTCAACGAGGTGGGGCAGAGCCCCCTGCTCCTTCAGTGTGGGCCAGTCATAGTGACGTGGCTCACGGAGACGTGGCTCACGGTGACGTCCTTCTACAGAGAACAGTGTGGAAGCGCGGATGAAGGGTGCACTTGCTGATGAAGAAGCCTGGCTGGCACCACCTCAGCCAGGCGCCGAGTCCTGTCGATGGGATGTGATGAGAGCAGCACTTGACCTGGCCCTCTTCCTCCCCCAAACCCAGAGCCCCAGCCTAATCGTGGGAAAACCATCAGGCCAGTCCCGGGGAGGGACAGCCTACAAACACCTGGCCAGCGCTCCTCAAAGCCGTCCAGGTCACCCCAAACCAGGACAGGCTAAGGGGCTAGCACAGCCAAGAGAACCCTCAGGAGGCACGACAACTACATAAAACGTATCATGGAGGAGGTCTTGGAAGAGAAAAAGTAGATGAGGTAGAAACTAAGGAAATCTGAATAAAGTATGTGGACTGACTTGAGTTAAAGACATGGACTCATTCATCGTCATACTAACCTAAGACACGCCACCAGCGCTCATGTAACACTAACAGAAGACGTGAATAGTAGGGAACGGGCGGTGGGGCCCCAGGCGCTGTGTTCAATCTTTGCATTACTTTCTGTATATATAAAACTGTTCAAAAAATGAAGTTTAGTTTTTTCAAAAGGTAGGTGCCCGGATGTTCATAGCAAAAATCAAACTAATAAACAGTGGATGTATATATTTAGTTTACATGCGAGACTCCCCTCATTTATAACAAGAAAAAGCTGTTAAAGAATATTGAGGAAGCCCTGGCCGGTGTGTCTCAGTGGATTGAGCACTGACTGGCCTGCGAACCAAAGGGTCGCTGGTTCAATGCCCAGTCAGGGCATAGGCCTGGGTTGCAAGCCAGGTGCCCAGTAGGGGGTGCACGAGAGGCAACCACACACTGATGTTTCTTTCCCTCTCTTTCTTGCTCCCTTGCCCTCTTTCTAAAAATAAATAAGTAATCTTTTAAAAAAAAAAAAAGAAGAAGAATATTGTGGAAATCCCACCCAGAAAATTCCATAGGGGGCAATAGGTGGAAATCCCTTATAGATAATCACTTTTCCTAAGATAAAGTAATTTAAGTAGTGTCATTTGGCCAAACCAAGGGAGTATTCTTGAGTTTTATGAAATTAACTTTGGTACCTAATTGATAAGATAAACTTAAAGGAAAACTGCTCTGTTATATAAATGTCTGCCCTTAGGAGAGCCAGCTCAGTTTTAAATTTAGAGCAAATAATATATGCTTTATTAGACAGGGAGTTTAGAGCTGCTTTGCAGTAAATGGTTCACATTATATGGTGATACATTTATGGCTGTTGGTCATACCTTTAGGATTTTGCGATAAATTTAGGTCTTTGTTGAGCTGAGTCAAAGGCTGTGTTTGGTCATTGAGGCTCGTTTTAAAGCTAGTGTGTTTGTTTTAAAGACAGTGCATTTGTATGTACACGTCTGTATAACAACCTCGAATGTGCAGTGCTGCACAGCAAGAAAATTGACTTAGATGTAAATTTAAAAAATTTTTAAAGACAGTGTTTGCCTTGTTTAGCTTTAGAAGAAAGCAGTGCTGAAAAAAAAATCCGACGTTTTGAAGAGTGTGAATTTTATCTCCCGACTGCTTTTTATACCAGAGACCAGCTGCCGCCTTGGGAGTGGGAGCTGTCTCAGCCAGAGTCGCCCGCAGCCCAGTATAGCTCTCTGGGTGGAGGGAGTTTCACTAGATTCCGGCCTTTCATTTTCGCAGACTTCGTTCCGAAGTTCTGGCCGTGGGTGGCAGTTTCGCACTAAAGAAACACATGGCTGGCCGAGAGTTATTTCTGGACTTTTCTTTTAAAGACTTATCTGTTTTCGAGACTCTCTGTGTTCCTAAATCCAATTCCCTAGCCACTCTTTACCTGAAGGGAGGTATTTATATCTTTTTAAACCAAGCCACTTTTAAAGTTGAAAACTGCATTTTCTAGAACAGTGAAAGACCCGAAGCTGGGTGACTGTCTGAAACGGTTCTCTGTGAGTAGGCAGCTTGACTAGTGACGCCACGTCACGTGAGCCCCCTCCCTTCTTCATGGAACACGGTGGTGCAAGACGCTCGACATCAGTTCTGCCCACAGGGGATCCCTTCTGAAACGGGGGACTGAGCTGCGTGGCTCTGGAATCAGAAAAGCTTCGTTCAAGCCTTGAATCTGCCCCTTCCTAGCAATGTGAACTTGGGCCCGTCCCCTTAAACTGTCTCCGCTTCGTTGTAGCAAAGGAAAAATAGCGTCTAAGGCACGCAGTTGGGTTTCGTGTCGATGACGTAGCTTGTACTGTGCCTCTCGGAGCACACGGTGAAAACCCAGCAGATGTTGGCTGTTTTCATCGTCGTGCTGGTGTTTATGGAAAACACGCCGGGACCTACCTGAATGGTGCCGCCCAGTGGGAGGCACCTGAAAGATCCATTGTGCATCGCTGGCCGAGGAAGACCTACTGGAAACGCCGCTGAGATTATGTGCTTATTAGAAAACATGGCCTTGGCTGGCTGGCTCAGTTGGCTGGGGTGCTGTCCTAGGCCCTAACAGTTGTGGGTTCAACCCCAGGTCAAGGAGCATTCGGGAGGCAAGAGAACGTGCCAAGCAGTGGCCATGCTTCTGTGGTCTGACGTACGAGAGCGCAGGCTCTGTCCCTAGGCCGTCCGATTCCATCTCTTGCTTCTCTTCCCCAGCCAGAGGGAGGCTGCAGAGCTCTTGCCCGGCGTGTTTCGATTTTGGGATTCCCTGCCTCGCGCCGGCAGGGCCCTCATGCCTTTCACCGCTTGGCAAACCTTCTGGAAGACTCAGCCCTCCCGTGGCCCCGGAACTAGCCCTGGTGTGTGTTGCGGGGGTAGGGGTGGACCCTCGGTGCACTGCCCGCCTCCTTGGCCCCTGCTTCCCGCCCCGCCCCCCTGTGCCTCTCTGGGCCACACCTGTGCCTCAGGGCCCAGCTTAGCAAGGTGACTTCGGGTCAAGCCCCTGAGGTCGTCTGGGGTCCTTCTTTGCAAGATGAGAAAGCTGCAAAAGCTGGTGTTGGGGGTCTTGGGCTCTGCCCTCCTGCTCTCATTCAGCACATTCTGAGGCTTATTACATTAAGCAAAACCGACAGTCAGCTATCTTTAAAAGATGTTTCCCTCTCCAAGAAACCTTACTCTTTCTCTGCCACCTGAGGCTACAGGCCACTCCGTCTGAACACTCTTAATGTATGTATGACACACAGTTTGGTACTTTTGGTGTAGATTTCAGATCTTTGGTTCTCTCACGAGTGCAAGTCTCAGCAACACGGGAAGCTGAGAGGAGGGTCACACTTCTCTCCTCTTTGCAGAGCCTTCCCCGCAGTGACACGCCCAATGAACTTGTAATGCTGTAACTTAGGATTTATAGTTAAAAGTATAATGATCTATGTAGTGCAGAGCACTTAACATATATGAAATCCGATAGTTTAACATATACATGAAATATTCTAGATATACACATACACCCCCCCCCCATATCCTTTTTGGTTCTAAAAGACATGAAAACAGAAGGAGTCCTTGTTATGAAAATCTGCAGCAGATGGTAGTATAGTGTTATGTAGAAAAATCAAGATATTATTGGATTCGTCATTCAGAGAATTCCAAGAAACAACATACCATACCCATGGGCATAGGATTTGTTTGGACAATATTACTATCTTTAAAAGTGTCGCGTGGGGCCAAGGAGAACGGCGACCCGTGCTCACTCAAACTGCCCTCCAATTCCACACTGACTTAACTGAACCCCACTTTCCTAGGAATTAAAAGGAAGCATAAAAGTAGTCAATAGCATAAATAACAACCTGGTTTCCTTTTGCAACAAAACGATAAAAGCACACGCTGACTGTTAAATAAACACGCGGGGTCATACGCGACCTTGTTAGGAGCCCCCGTACTGCGGAACAGCCGCCTCAAGGACGAATGCTGGGAGAGGCCGGACAGGCTCATTAGAAATAAACCGGCGTGTCACTGTGGTGACAGTGCGGGTAGTAAAGTTAAATTTTCAGTCCTGAAACAGCCCTGCAAACGTGACTCAAACGTGATGACAGACAGTGCGAAGGGGGTGTTATAGAGAGTGAGGGGTTTGCACGAACTCGCTTGTTCCCTGGTGGCCGGCCCTGGGCCGGAGCCGCCACCCTCCGGCCCTGCCTTTTCCGTGATGCCTCACACAGGCGTGTTGAAAGGATCGTCAGTTGCTCATTTACTTGTTAAGCTTATATGATTTTCAGAAAATGTTCAAAGTACTTTATATGTGCTAAAGTTTTATTTAAAACAGAGCGAGTCGTCATGGAGCGCCAGCTCTAACGGGCCGTGGCTGGTGCTCGATGTGGTCGGTCTTTCTGGGACTCCCTAGCGGTCCCGTGGGGCCGGTGTCATTCTTCCTCCTGCCCCCGCCCTCCCCCAAAAGCTACTTGGTCAGGGTCACGCCAACAATAAGTGGCTTAATGTGTTTGATTCCAAAGCTTAAAGTCTTTACAGCTCACCAGCTGCCTCTCATTTATTAGTTTTGTTTTTTATTTTAACCTTCCTGTTACCTGTGAAGAATGCAGAGCAGGTGCTGTGACCGCTTTGCAGATGAAGTTTTTGAAAGGCTTCGAGGCAAAGAGCAGGTTAGCACCGGAGCACTAGAAAGGCCTCCGGACACCTCTCCCAGGCCTCCTCCCGGATGGACAAAAGCATGAGAGCAGTGACAGTGAGAACGAGGGCGTTGTGTCTGACATCACGTGAAAGTCGAGCGAGACCATTCTGAACTCTGGTTTGAGATCAAACGGTGTACGAATGTCTTTACAGGGCTCGTGTTTTGCAGACCAGAGCAGAGGGCAGGAAAGAGTGGTCCAGCGGCCATCGGGGCTGCTGCCACCAGGACAGGGTCCGCGTGTGGGGTGACCGCCGAGCCTTGATCGACGGGGGACGCCCCGTTCTCAGCCGCCCCTGCTGCCCCCGGGCATTCGTTTTTGGTACCCCCTTTGTTTTTGTTGCAGGGAATTCTTCCCGGCGAATTGAAAAGAATTCTCCCTCACCCAAGGAGCTTTCCATCACCCCGGTTTACAGTGTGATTTTGCAGTCAAAGGAAGTAAGAAAGCAGAGAAGAGACTGGGGAGGGCGGTGGTGGGACTGAGAGGGGTCCCCACCCCACTTTCCATTCTTGGGGTGGGGGTCACTGGAAAAGGGCTCTGTCCCACCCTGGGAGCGTGACAGGGAAGTTGGAGTCCATCCTGCCTGTGTCCTTCCAAACTGCCCAGGCGCTGGAGGAGGGCTTGGGTGAGAAAAGCAGTTATGGGGCGGTGCTGCATGTCCCAGGGCGGACTCCGGACTCACCCCTTCCTGGTTATGAAAGCAGTAGTGGATGCCGAGACCTTAAAGAAAAGCTGGTTTTTAGAAACGAGGCACCTCATTTCCAGCTGACAGCCCACCGTGGGGTTGGAAACAACCAGAGCAGTGGGAGAAAGATTAATGAGTGGTTTCGAGGGGCCCCCGTGGGGCCTCCGTCTCCAGTTAACAGCACCTGCCGTCACACAACCGCCCAATTATGTCTCCGTCAATAAGGCCATGTGACGGATTTCGTCTTTACCACTTAACATGCCAAAGTTGTCTTCATCGTCCAAGAAGAGTTAGGGGGCCTCCTTGTATTATCAGATTTCTTACCAGGAAATAATTCAGGACCCAGGAGCAATAAAACCGTAGCACTGGTTCTGAAAAAGTAAATGTAATAACATGCACTCACAATACACATTCTGCATACGTGTAGTTTATATGTCGCTGAGCCCTGATGCTTTTGGAACCATCACCACCGCCCAGTGCAGGCTGCGTGCGGCCGTGTTGCCAAACATATTTCCAAAACTCCTCCTGTCCTTTGGTCAGCGCTGGAGCCAGTCCAGGAGCTGCACAAGAAAATTACTCTTTTATATTTTTAATTTTTTTTGCCTCAATGGAATTACCCAGTTGGATCACACCATTATGTGCTCATTCGATTTTGGCGATCTCCCCAAGTCAGAGCCAGCGTCTGAGGGCGACGACTCTCCGCTGCTCGGCGTTTTGGGCGGAGGACCAGGCTCTGACGGCCGGACCCTGCAAGGCAGCGCCTGCAAACGTTAACTTTCCTGTCATCTCCGTGTATCCTGGGCGACCGAAAAAACGGTCAGGTTAGTGTTACGGATGTGCTTCGGGGAGGCTAAGCCAGCTGCCCGAGGTCACGCGGGCAGCACTCCCCGATCAAGGGCCTCGACCTGGGTCTGCAAGCACAGAGGCAGGGACGCTTTTGCTGAGTTACAGGTGCGGGAAACCGAAACACTCGTGCATCCAGACGGGGCTCCCGCTTGGAACCAAGGCTGCCCGCAGCGCAGCACGGAGCTGCCACCAGGCCTTGCCTCGCTCAGCACCTGCTCCGGGGCGGAGGACCATGCTTGTCTGGGCCCCGCGGTCACATTGTGCGAGGCCACACGCAAACATTTTGTGCCGTTAAGTCACTGAAAGTCTTGTGCTTTATTTCTTTTTAACAAACTGAAGGAAGAGTCCTGGGCCCCCCGGGAACTTGCATCCTGGTTTGTTTGCATCTCGGGGAGGCAAACGTTCGCCTCCAAAGCTGCCGTTTTTTATCGGAGAAGAGCTCCCCTTTGACCATCCAGAAGGTTTCCATTCCTTGGCCTGCCTTTGAGTTCCTACCGACAGGCAGGGGACAACGGGTGACTCCCTGTCTCCAGCAAGCCCAGAATGGATCGCCTTCCCTTCCCCTTTTGATTGGTTCCCCTCTGGTTCCATACCTCAGGCCCTGCAGCCATGACCCCCAACCTGGCAGTTGTTTGGGGAACCGTAGACAGTCATTAAGTAGCACGCGGCCAAACGCATTTCTGTCACTGTGGTGTGATGAAGAAAACATTCCCGAGCTGGGGGAGGAGAAGGTGAGCGTTACCCAGGCCGAGGGCGTGTGGGCACAGGTTGGCGGTGGCAGGGCAAATGGCAGGGCGTGGGGCAGCGTGCGGTGTAGGCAGTGCCGGGGGCGGGTACCGCACAGGTGGCCAGAGAGGTCGCCGAGGTCGGACAGCAGGGCCCCGGGGCGCAGCCACGGGAAGCCCCTCAGCGTTGGAGGCCGTGAGGGGTGCAGTCAGACCAGCATTTCAGAAAAACCAACCTGCAGTCTCGAGGAGGGCCCTTTCTTGGAGAATCATAGCAAATTATCGGTTTTAAACTTAACCAGACATTAAATAATGATTCCGCCATGCAGTGCGACTTTAGAAACGTCAGATCCACATTCACTACAGAGAGCCACCAAGCTGCTTCGTCAATAATAGGCAAGTCCACAAGAACTTCGTATCATCTCTTACGGCGATTTAGGAAAACGGAAAAGCAGGCCTTTGAAAATCACTGGCATGATTAACTTAGAAATCAAATATGAATGTGTCTCATCACAGCCATCAGTAGAAAAGAGGTGGTCGATTGCCTCAGGCAAGGTGTCAGGTACAGAAGTGCGTGTGTCACATATAGAAACTTGTGGCACTTTGTACATGTAACTCACTGCTCTATGTCGGCCCCAGAGCTGCAGTACTTGTCTCGGGGGGTCAGCAGCTGACACGCCCACCCCAAAGAGGCACATGCTGAGGCTGTAAAATTCACCCGCTCACCCTGAGCTCTGCAGTATTTCCCATGTCACAGCCTAGCAACGCGCGTCCCAGGCTGCGGTGGAAATCTCACTGTGCGAAAATAATAGAAACCTTAGCGATTAGCCGTATTACTTTAGCTAGCAGTTAAAATGAGAAAACCAATGAAAGAATAATTAATACCTAAGGTTTTTAATAAGTAGGTTTGGTTTGACATCCCAAGAATAGGGTGGTACTCTGTATAGATACACCTTTTTGGGGGTCTGTGAGGCAAGGTGATACGGTTTTCTCTAACATTATGGAGAGTATATTGTAAGCTAAAAATTGTTCTCAACAATCAAGTCAGTTATCTTAGTTCATTAGAATAATGCCCGAAAAGGTGTCGACTAAAGATATCACTGCTCACAGTGAATTTTGAGCAGTTTCGTTTCCATGGAAACTAGCTCATTGTCAGCAAAAGATGCTCCCAAAGCAGCGCAAAAAACATTTGCCAAAAATAATTGAACCTTGTTATAAAATGTGAATCGAAATGTCCCCCGTAGCCCTAGAGCAACAATTAAAAGAGGCTTGCATGACTTGCAGAACTGAGGTAATTTAATAAACGCATCCTCAACTGTGTTTTAAACAAACATTTACGTGGTACAAAGTAAATCATTCGTCTTTAGGGTGTGGCCACCATTTTGCAAGTTAACACCTGAGGTGCAGTGCAGTCTGTTAAGGAAGAATCGATCAGGCTTTTGCGTTCTTTACTAGTAAACACATTATAATATGTGTATAGAGTGAAATCGCATTTGCCTCAAGTTTGTGAACTTGGATGTAGGTTGAGTTGTAGTTTGTTTTTGCATTTACCTATGAAAAAAGTCATTAATGTAAAGTTCTCGACACATTTGAAGACATTTTTTGCACGGCCCGAATTCCATGTTTACCGCTGCGAATATATTGGAAAAAGTAACGAGCTGACCAGGCTTATTTTCAGGTTGGAGAATTCCCAGTGTTAACAGCATCAAAGGCAAACTCAAAACACCTAATTCACAAGCACAACCTAATAGGCTTCATGTTTTATTTGTAATTTTATAAGCAATACGGGTATCGTGACAGCTTCATTTAAGTGTGCTTCAGTTTAGGGAAATTTACCAATGAATGGTGAGAGTCTATAGCAGACAAACTGGATCTCCCAACTCATCCCTCTGCTGGGGCCCTGATCATTTCCGAAGTGCATCTTCAGACTGTGACAGCGTCCCCGCCCTCCTCCGTGGTGCTGGCTAAATGGCATTTTGGAAGCAGATTACATCAGGGCAGCTTGGAATTTTTTTTTTTTTACATTAAAAAAATATTTTAATACTGGAAACAGCCTAAGTGCCCAACAGTAAATGAGTGGATCGGAAAACTGTGGTACATTTAGACAATGGAACACCACACAGCAGAAAGAAGGAAGGTGCTCCTACCTTCCTGACAGCGTGGGTGGCACTGGAGAGCGTTATGCCAAGTGACATAGGCCAGGCGGTGAAAGACGGATAAGATACCATGGGATCTCACCTATAAGTGGAACCTAATCAGCAAAACAAACAAAAACCAAGCAAAACAGAACCGGAGACATGGAAATAAAGAACGAACTGACAGTGGCCAGAGGAAGGCGGGAGGGAGAGAAAGGGGAAGGAGGGAAAGGAAAGGCCCAAGGTGCGCGACCCGCGGACGGGGACAGCAGGGTGGGCATCGACCGTGTGAGCCAGTGGCCGGTGGGCAGCGAGGGGCAGGGCAGAGCAATGGGGGAAATATCGGGGCAACTGTATTTGAACAATGACAACAAAAAATTTAAAAAGTTTCGCTGCTTCAGAGTAGTATTGGAAGTCCTTAACGGTGGCGTCTGGAGCTCGGCCCGGCGAGCCTTCTGCACAGCGCTGCCCTCGTCACCCCGAGTGCGCGCCCTGCTCTGGCGCCGGCCTTGCCCGAACACGGAACACACCCTCGCCTTCTCTGGGCGTTTCATGTAAATAGAACGATGCCACGTGTGGCCTTTGGGTTCTCTTAGTGTAACACAGGGTCCAGCACAAATAACGCCCTTTTTCTCACAAAATCTTTTATTACAAAATCCCAAGCATGTAACACTGTAACATAATATCACACTCACACACACCCTGTGACATTTTAGGGGAAAGGTTCAAATTAAAACTATAAATGACACCCATGTTATTACCCTGCCAACCACACTCACGCAGGCGTTCCTTCTGCCGGAGCGTGTTTTCACAGCTTGTTCATTGGCAACCTCTGTGTGTACTTTGTTTCTTTTTATGGCCGAATACTATTCCATTAAATACGTTTACCTCATTTGCTTATCTGTTAATGCCTTGATGGACGTCGGGGTTGGTCCTGCCTTTTGGCTCTTAGGAATTAGGCTGTCGCGAACAGTCGCGTCTGTGAGCTTTCACTTCTCTCGGCTAAGATGTGTCCACTCCTTGGCACGCAGGCGTCTCGTTACCCCAGAACCATTTGTTAAAAAGACTCTTCTTTCCTCCATTGAATGAAGTCAACACCCTTATTGAAAATCAATGGACCGTGAGTGTATGGGTTCATCGGCGGACTCTTGATCCGTCCCATCGATGGCATGTCTCCCCTAGGCTGGTACGTCATGGCTTCGGCTGCTGTAGCTTTGCAGTGAGCTTTGAAATTGAGCAGCCTCCACATTAGTCCTGTTTCTCAGTGTTGGTTTGGCTATTCTGGGCGCCTCGTATATGCATGAGAATTTTAGAATCATTTTGAAATTTCTGCAAAAGAAGAGGGAGAGACAGTTTTACGGATATTGCGGCGGGTCCGCAGATCAGTTTGATGGAGTGTTGCCCCCGCAATGGAGCAGGAGTAAATCTTCAAGTCCCTGAACCCCCCAGATGGCTTTCCGCTTCTTTTGGTCTTTTTAAATTTCTTTCAATGATGTTTCGTAGTTTTCATTGTACAAACCTTGCACTTCTTTGCTTACATTCATTCCTAAGTATTTTATTCTTTTTCATATTATTGTAAATGGGATTGTTTCCCAAATTCATTTTGGATTGTTTATTACTAGTTGAGAGACTTAATAGTTGTTTTTGGTTTAGGTTTTTTTAAAGAAATTATTTATTCTTCAATTAGGGTTGACATACAATATTATATTAATTTCAGGTGTACAACATAGCAAATAGACATTGAGTTAAGTCTAGTAGACCCCTGGCACCACACATAGTTATTACACTATTATTGACTATATTCCCTATGCTGTACTTCCCATCTTAAAAAATGTAAAGGGACTCTATAGGAAGAAAAAAGAGAAAAAATATGAATAATAGAATGGCAGTAGCTACATGTCTATCGACAATTATTTTAAGTGTAAATGATTTAAATGTTCCAATAAAAAAAGGCATAGGGTGGCTGAATGGATAAGAAAATAAGATCCTTATGTATGTTGTCTGCAAGAGACTCACTCCAGATCCAAAGAGGCAGATCGAAAGCAATGGGGTGGCAAAAGAGATTCCATGAAAATGGAGACAGACAGACAGACAAACAAACAAGCAAGCTGGGGTAGCAGCACTGATGCCAGGTAAAATAGACTTTAAAACGGCTTTAACAAGAGACAAGGACCCAGCAGTTCGACTTCTGCGTATTTATCCGAAGAAACCCAAAACGCTACATCAAAAAGCTGCAGCCTTATGTTTGTTGCAACATCGCTGACAACAGCCAAGATGTGGAAGCAGCCTAAGTGCTTTAGGAGCTAAGGGCTTCTATATTCGAGATCATATTGTCTATAAATGTAGTTTTATTTCTTCCTTTCCAGCCTGGACAGACCTGTCTCTCACCTGACCGGCCTGGCCGGGACCCCCAGTGCGACGCTGACTAGCAGCAGCAAGAGCAGACGTCTTCGTTGCGGCCCTGCTCCAGCGGGAAGGCGTGCGCTCTCACTGTTTAAGTGCCATGGGCTCCGTAGATTTTCTGTAGCTACCCTTCTGTCAAGTTGTGCAAAGTCCTTTGTAGTCCTATTTTTTTTCCATCATGAAAGAGTGTTGGATTTTGCCAAATGCCTTTTTTCCTGTATATATTGAAATGATCAGTTAGATTTTTTCCTTTATTCTATTAATATAGTATTACATGGATTGCTGATGGGCTATTAAACCAGCCATGCATCCCTGGGCATAATCCCAACTTGGCGATGATACCAGTCCTTTTTTTTTTTTTTAAGATTTTATTTATTTTTAGAGAGGGGGGAAGGGAGGGAGAAAGAGAGGGAGAGAAACATCAAGGTGCAGTTGCCTCTTGCACCCCCAACTGGGGACCTGGCCTGCAACCCAGGCATGTGCCCTGACTGGGAATTGAACCCACGACCCTTTGGTTCACAGGCTGGTACTCAATCCGCTAAACCACACTGGCCAGGGTTGTGGATTCCTTTTTATACGATGCTGGATTCAATGTGTTAGTATCTTGTTGAACATAGTTGTATTGATACAGGTAGTCCTCAAATAACATCATTTTATTCAACGTTGTTTCATTATAACTTGAAGAGATGTGGTAGGACCTTAACTCTTGTTTATATTAATTAGTCTGTGGTAAAACTGGTTGCTTCACCGCAGGTCCAAGAACCTATTGACGATGTTAAGCGCGGATGTACTGTATTCATAAAGGATATTAACTCGTACTTTTCTCTTTTTGTGATACCTATGTCTTGCTTTGATATCAGAATAATACTGGCTTCATAGAATGAGTTGGGAAGTGTCCCTCCTCTTCGGTTTTTTGAAAGAGTGCGCGTAGTATTGGTGTCCATTCTCTAAATGTTGGGTGGAGTTCACTGCCGAAGCCATCCACTCCTGAAATTCCCTTGTGGGAGATTTTTGGTTACTCACTCATTCTCTTTACTTATAGTATAATAAGATTTTCTGTTTCTTTGGTGGTGTGTGTTTTCTGGAATGTGTGCACTTTCTCTAGTTTATCTAATTTATTGTCACATAACTGTCCTTAGTGTTTTCTTATATATATATTTTTTATTTCTGCAAAGTTGGAAGTAGTGGCCCTTCTTTCACTCCTGAATTTTAGAAATTTGAGACTTCTCCTTTTTTATCTTGATAATTTACCCGGAAGTTTATCAATAGTATTAATCCTTTCAAAGAATCAACTTGGTTTCATTGATTTTCTCCATTTTTTTGTATTTCTCTCTCTTGTTGATATCCACTCTGATTTTTATTATTGCTTCCTGTTTTGCCTTGGCTTTAGTTTGCTCTTCTCTCCATTTTTAAATGGAAGATTACATCATTGATTTAATGATATAATCATGAATGTGTGAGATTTTTTATACTTTTAAATATAGGCTTTTTCATCTATGCTTTCCCCCTAAATACTGATTAGGTTTGTGTTGTGTTTTCATTTCCATGCTTCTCAAACTATTTTCTAATTCCCATTGTGATTTCTTTTTGATGCATTGGTCATTTAGGAGTATATTGTTTAGTTTCCACATAAGTGTAAATTTTCCAAATGTCCTTTTTTATTAATTCTTAATTTTCATTTCAGTGCGATCAGAGAACATATCTTGTATGATTTCAATTCTTGTATACTTGTTGAGGCTTGTTTTATGGGCTAGAATATGGTTTATCCTAGAGAATATTTCATGTCCATACTGAGAAGGATGTTCCATCCAATCCTTGGGTGGAATGTGCTATAAGCTCTGTTAGGCGTAGCTGTTTTAGAGTCTTTGAGTCTTCCATGTCTTTTTCTGATTTTTCTGCCTAGTTCTATCCGTTACTGAAAGTAGTCTGTTGAAATATATAATTATTGTTGAATTGTCTGTTTATCCATTCAGTTCTGTTCATTTTTTTCTTCATGTAGTTTTGGGCTCTAGTCTTAAGTGTATATGTTTTTAACTGTCATGTGTTCTTGGTGAAAAACTATTAACGATTTTTGTCTTCAAGTTTCTTTGATACTAGCATAGCAACTTCAGTTCACTTTTGGTGACTGTTGGAATCTTATGCATTTTCCTATATTTTTACTTTCAACTATTTGTGTCTTTGAATTTAAAATGTTTCCCTTATGGAAAACATACAGTTGGAACATGGCTTTTAAAATTCATTCTGCCAGTCTCTGCTTTTGGATGGGAATACTTCATTCACTTATATTTACCGTAATTACTGATAAAGTAGAATTTGTGTCTGCCATTTTGCTCTTTTTAATATATATTTAAAGTCTTATTTTAAGTCTATTAGTCCATTACTTGTGTCTTTTTGTTTTAGCATGAAGGACTCCCTTTGTATTTCTTTTAGCATATGACTGTGAGTGACAAATTCTTTCAATTTTTATCTTTTTGGGGGGAGGTTAGTTTTGCTGGATATAGAATTCTTAGTTGACAGTGTTTTCCAGCACATCGAATGTGTCATGCCACTGCCTCTGGTCTCCATTGTCTCGGAGGAGAAGCCAAATGTTCACCCTAAATAAGATTTTAAAGGTCGCTTTTGTTGCTTTCAAGAGCCTTTCTGTTTGACTTTCAACATTTTGACTGTGGTGTGTCTGGGTGTTGAACTGATATTATCCTAGTCAGGGTTTACTGAGTCTCTTGGGTGTGTGGATCAAGTTTTTAAAATCAGTTTTGGGAAATTTTCAGCCACTATTTCTTCAAATATTCTTTCTTTTCCCCTCTCTGTCCTCTCTCCTTCCTGGTGTCCTAGGAAATGCCCGTTGGTATGCTTGCCATATCCACAGGTCACTGAGACTTTGTTCATTTTTCTTCATTCTTTCTCCTTCCTATTTCTCAGACTTGATAACCTTAGTTGACCTGGGGAGAAATAGATGGGAATAGGGCAAGAAAAATGCCATAAAGCATTTTATCAGTTCCTATGATAGCTAAAAGAATACAATCTGTGTAGGTTAAAGGAGCAGCCTAATTAAAATTAAAATTTTGGAGAAAAATGACAGAATGAAATTAATTCACAGTATATTTTTGACATTAATCATGGGAAAAAATGCAGCTCATTTTGAAGGAGTATTTAGAAAAAGCAAAATTAAAATAAATTTGCATACCAGTGAGATAAGAAGATCCCGGATAGGCCTCAAAGATAAATTTAAAATCCACAAACAAGCAATGGGGTATTCTATAGCATATCCGCTCGGATGTGTGCTATTTGAATTTTCCATGAAAGGAAAAACCTTCAGCCAAGGGCCATATGGAAAGGACTAGCAACAGTGTTCTCAGTACGCAACTGAACTTGGAAAACATCCTGAGTGAGCTGCTGATGAACTGAGCGTTTCGATCTCCAAACCCATTTATAGTTAGGTTTCCAGAAGCGTGACAGAATTTCCGTGGTCATGAGGGACAGACTTCTAGGTGGCTGATACTTCTCATCGCTGGTGTGAACACACACAGCGAAGGCCTGAATTAGTTGGTGGGACAGATAGGGGAGGCCATTGGGTAAAAGGCCCTCAGAAATGCAGCCAGCCACCTTTGGGAGTGATCGGTGGCGGAGGGGGGTGACGGGAGTAAACCCCAGGTGAGCCCCAGATGGGTAGCCTGGGCGAAGGTGTGAGGGCTGCTGTGCGGACAGCAGACTCGGGCTGGGCCTGTGACAGTCTCGCTCTAGCCGTGTGGACATCGAATCGTGGAAAACCTGGGTTGCGTGCATACTTAAAGTTCATCTAGTCCAATAACTTAGGGTCATACGGATATTTTAACATAATAAATATTAAGTGCCTTCTGTTTCCAGAGCTCTGGATTAGGCACTGAAATTCGCCATGGGGCAAAAATTAGAAAACTGTCTGATTGGAGGGTCTCATTTAGTGAAGGGCTGTTTACTAAAGCTTCCTTATAAAACAACTTTGGATGATTCCTCCATTCTTCCTGCTTTCTTTCTTGTCCGTAAGGAAGGAGTCATACACAGGGAACCGTTAACCCTCCAGCTAAACCCGCAACCTTCAGAAAACCCAGGCTTCAGACGCACTGCATGTGAGGTGGCACTTCACGGTCCTCAAGGGATTTGACGGGTGCATAAATAATCTTCATTGAAGTATCGTGCATCTGTTACATGTCAAGGGCTGGGAATATGTTGAATTGACATGATCAGTGCCCCATGGAGCAGTAAACACAATCAAATAATCACTGTGTGCGGGCAGCGGCGGGGGAGAGAATGAACGTGAATGAATGTGAATGGATGGAGAGTGAACAGTGGGATGGTGGTCCGTGGGAAGAGAAGGGACCACGCATGGAACATTCTTCTCTGGGTAACTGGAAAGGGACGCGGGTGAAAACACCTGAGTTTTACTTAGAAGAACCTTCCTGAGGAGTCTGCAGTTTAAATTTAAATGTGTTTTGTTTTAAAAATATAAATAATCTAAATGTGCATTGTCGTGAATAATTTGATTATTTTTCTCAATAGTACTTGTTCTTACAAGTACTTACAAGTACATTTTTTTTTTTTGGCAGGGTAGTAAACAGATTGAGAGTTATGACCAAGTAATGTATGACATACCTGCTGCCCCCCGCCCCCCACAATTCGGAGAGCTTGCGCGGGCTTCAGTAATCTTTGTCCTGTGGGTACGTTTACTGGAAACAGGAGTCAGGATTGGCCTTTTATCTGTATGAGGTTCAGTAGCTATTCATAGGTTACCAGCTTACGACTCTAGGTTGCAGGCATTTCAGGTGAGAGAAAATAAGGTAAACAGCTTACCAACCATAATTTAAAGTAGTAAATGCAGCGAAATACTTGCTCTCTGGAATATCAACTCGGAAGAAGAATGCAAAATAACCTTTATTTGACTTGCGAAGTCTTTCAAATGGCAAAAATGAAACCCGTTCATTCTTTTATACATGCATTTCGTTTATACACTCTTTAGCTCTATACAAAACACCGGAGAGCCCTGGCTGGTGTGGCTCAGTGGGCTGAGCACCGGCCTGCAAACCGAGGGATTGCTGGTTCAGTTCCCCAACCAGGGCACATGCCTGGGTTGCAGGCCATGTCCCCAGTAGGGGGCGCGCGAGAGGCAACCACACATTGACGTTTCTCTTCTCTTTCTCCCTCCCTTCCCCTCTCTCTAAAAATAAATAAATAAATAAAATTAAAAAAAAAAAAGAGTATATTCCAGGTCCCTTTAGGCAGCCCCTCTGCCTCTGCCTGCTGCTCTTCTGTAAGTCTGTTTAGACCCTTCCAGTCCACAACCCCGTGGCGTTCCCAGGATTCACTAAAGGAATATGGCTGAGATTTTGCTGTGAACACAGAGGGCTTGGGAAAAGGTTTTGCAAGTTCTAGCGTACATTTGCTGGCTGATGCTTCTGCCCCTGGAGTCATAAAAGTCTCCACTAAGCTTTATTGCTAAGAAGGCGCTCCTGGCGTTCCTGAATGGGACAGTCATGATTTCAGGTGTTTGAGCCTGTCCCCGAAGGCCTGTGATAATACAGTGACTTGGAGTGTCTTCAGGGTGCACCCAGGGCGGTGGACAGCAAGCCTGTGCTCTTTCCAGGCTGACGCAGGACACACAGGTGACAGCCAAGCCTGGCGCGTTGTCAGTGTCATTCCCTCCCAGGCACGCTTCCTGTCCCCCCGGGGGGAAACCTGATTTCCTTGTGCTGACTTTTCCTCACGTGAGATAACAGTCACCGTGAAAATCGAAAAGAGCCGTGTTCTAAGCACAGGCAACAGAAGTTCAGGCAGGTCCGCGCGCGTGTTTAAGCTGGAGAGGCGCTGAGGCATAGCCTTTCAAAGACATGCCACCTAGTCCGATTCTTGTAGTTTTATCACTATTCCATTTTTCTCATTCGGAAACTTCAGCTGAGAGATGATAAATGACTTGGGTGGGGTCAGCTAGGCTTGGGCACCGGACCCAGGTCTCCTGGCTCCAAATTCCTGCTCTTCTATCTTCCACACTTGCTCCTGACCCAGGCTGCCTCAGGTGGAAGGTTCTTTGCCCACGAGGTTGCAGGTCAGTTTCTATGACAACGAAGCAAACTAATTTTTTCTCCTCTAAAGCCTCCTCTACTTTTAGGGCTGCGGGCTTTCCTTTGCCCTGTCTCCGGGGGGAGCGCTCCTCGCCAGGGTCTTTTTCAGCTGGGAAGCTGTAAATGGGTGTTTGCGCTGTGAGGGCCATGAATTGTTAAAATATAAATGGCAACGTCCGTGCAGAGTCCGTAATGTCATGGCGCCGTGTGTCAGGCGTCTCGCTTTATTTGGTGGGTTTTTGCCTGGAGATCGGGCTTTCGTGGTCTTTCCATTTCCCATTTTAAACCAGAGGTTCCTGTAGAATTTGTCTAAACTGGGTGCCCATCTCCTGTGCCTGCCATGCTCCCCACCCCGACCCCTCACCTTTCCTGGACTCCTTAGAAAGCGTGCCCGCCCTTGAATGGCCTTCCTTTGTCTCTGCCAGCGGTTTCTCTAAAAGTTCCTGTGTCGCCCACATGTCCTCTGTTCCTGCCGTGGCCCAGGCTGGCGGCTGCGCTGCAGGTCTCTCCCGCCCTTGGCTGGAGCTCAGCCGGCAGCAGGTACAGCTTTGGCCATTCAGTGGCATATTTTCTGGCCCCCTTTGACACAGTTTTCAAAGGCACCTACAGGATGTTAGCAGCTATCCTTATAGAAGCACTTTGCCATCTTTGTAGCATTTTACGATTGCTTTGTCTCTGATCTTTAAACAGAAGTTAGTAACCGTCTGACATGTGCTTTTGTGTGGTGTGAGATTATGTCCTGAATTTTCAGCGTCTGGGATCGCCACGGGCGCCCAGTTTCTCCTGGCCTCTGAAAGTCGGCGGGGAGGGGGTAGGGAAGGGGGAGCGCGGGGGACGGGGGGTAGCGCGTGAGGCTGCTCTTGCGAGGGCTTTCCTGTTCGCCAGCACCTCTGGGTTTGCCCTCCTTCACGTTCAGGGTGGGCCGCCTCTGCCAGAGCATTTCAGAATATTCGGTGACCCTCCCCACATGCCTAGTCCCGGCCGACACTTTTGGGCTATAATCTGCTAAAATCAGCTAGCGTCCAAACTGCCTGCTTAAGGCTTCAGAACCCGTATGAAAGCGGTCTTACTGAGAGTCTCGAAATAAATGGAGCTTTTGAAATGTATATTCTGTTTTTTCCACTGACTCACATGCGATAATATTTCACTTCAGTTCCATTGGGCCTTCTGGTGTCTTTTTATTGCTTTTATGCTGGTTTCCAGCCCTGCAGTGCCACACTTTTCTTTCTCAGTAAAGTCATTAGTAGGTAACAGAGTGGTTGTAACTCTTACATTAGAAAGCGTGAACGGGCAGACGGCGGGCCGCGAGCGGGAGCTATTGCTGCTGTTTCGAAACGTGCGGGCCGTTTCCTTGCTTTCGGACAGCGCCCTCTGTTCTCTTCAAGAAAAATGAAGTTTATTGGTTTTCTCGGTGCATCTTCTTTTTGTCTCCGATTCGCCCTCCTTCCCTTGCTTCATCCCTCTGTTCATTCGGCCCACGTGGGCGGAACCACGGTTGCGACCTGGGTCCTGTCTCTGCGGCATCAGGAGCGGACAAGGAAAGTCCTGCTTCCCTGGAGCTGACTTTTGAGAACCAGTGTGCGCGACCTTTTTGTCTTTTTAATTTTTAAAAATTATTTGTTTAATGTGCTCTGTTGTTAAGTAGCCTGTGGACGCCCAAAGATAAGGGGACAATGTTACGACCACATGTTGAATTGCTAGAACTGGTTCGGACGACGACTGTGCTTTTTCTAAGGCCGGGTGGCTCGGGCTCGCTGGCAGCGGTGGAGGAAGGACCCCGTCAAGGCCGAGGGTCCAGGAAATGGACGATTTGGTCATCGTTGTCGTCAGTTACATGAGTTTTCACAGTTAAACCTTGTTTCTTTGCTTCTTTTTAGAACCATTAATGTCATGTAAAAAACTTTATTAAGTAATAATTGGGAACTGATACTTTTTTTTAGAACAAAGCTATAATAAAGTTAATAAAGACATTAAATTTGATTACTCACTTTTAATAAGAAACCTTTGATTTTTAATTGCAAAAAAGTGCTCATTATATTAGAGAAAGAAAATGCCGATAATGATTTAAAAAACTACTTACATAAAATCTGTTTTATCTTTTCCAACTCTGCAGTGCATCCATTTATCTTTTTTTAAGGGAATTGTAGTTTGCATATTGTCTTTTAACTTTCTCAGTTTTCAATATATTGTGCTGTTTTTCATGCTAACAATCAGTATTCTTTAATAATTTTTATAGACCTATATTTTTTACATGGATCTAATTTAATTTAGTTTGTCAACACTCTGTTGTTACCTATTCACAGTTTATTTATTCTTAATAAGCAATCATGCCATGATTTATAGCAAGTATTTTGTACATCCTCAGATATTTCCTTCTGATAAATTAGATAAGCTTTTATAGTTCTTGTTATCTGTCTTAAAATTACATTTTTCCAGCAACGTGTGAGACTTTGTTACCCTAGTAACTCGGGGGTTGGCAAACATATGTTCACACACAAAGAGTTGGAGGTGCGGTCCCCATTATCCCTTCCAGCCCTGGGACCTGTCTGTGGCAGAATGACAGTCTTTAAGGCCATGTCCTCCTCCCTCGTCTCCAAGGTCGAGCTCGGGGAACATTCTGAGCTTGGAAAATGTGGCTCCTAGTCACCAAAGTCGCACGAGGTTGATTGGAATCAGTTTGGCACCAGAATGTTCTTTCAATAGTTTACGCCGCAGGCCCTGTGATAGCAAAGGAGATCGGGTTGCGGAGACACACCAGGCCGGGAGGGAGAGCGGTGGTGAGAACGCGGGGGGTGGGGGGCCACCAGGGCGGGTCTGCCCCTGGGGAGGCTTCCTCTGTCCCCCAGGTTACGGCGGAAGCTTTCCTTAGAACGGCGATTGTTCCTCTTTTGCTTTAAGAACTGCAGGTCTTTGAGAATTTATAATTTCTTCAGTTAGTTTCCCATAGAATTGGAAACTGCAGATCATGAAATTGTGTTCTCAGTTGCCACAAACACGGTTGAGGACGGGCTGGTGGTGTGTGGAGAGAAACCACACTCGTGGAAGAGCACGTGTGTGCGTACACACCCTCGTTTGCAAATGAGCCGGAGTGCGACATTCTTCTGCCGACCTCAATGCTTACGCTGGAATTCCTGACCGTTTAGCAAGTATAAGTTCCCCTGTGCTCCCCGATATAAAACTATATTTGAACTTTCCTTAATTGTTTATTGCTGAAAAGGCTTCGTTAGGAAAACAAAATTTTAATGTAACATTAGCATCTCAATAACTTTTCAAATCTTGAAAAAAGGTTACCGTCCCTTCAAAGGAGCAGGTTGGCACTTAACAGCGAACAATAGCTCCGCTCTGTGGGTCACTGAAGGCTTCCCAAGCCCATCTCCTCCAGCCTGTGCTGTTCTAGAAAACACTGGTGGCTCTGTTTCACTAAAGAAGCCCCTTGGCTCAAGTCAGATGATACAGATGGAAACTAAAAGCTCCTTTACCAATGTGAAAGTTGTCACTGTGTTTATTGACTTGTTTTGGAAAAAGCATTTGTCACCTCACTTGCTAAAGAATGGACAGATCTAGGAAAGACCAAAAAGCCTGTGATTACACATTTTGGTTCTTGCCTAACCTAAGCCTGGCGTTGGCCACTGCCAAGAGTAAAAATTGGCTGTTTTCCTTCCTACGTTAGACCTGGCCTTGTGAGGAGAGAGAGCTGTTGTCTTCAAAGGTTTTTTTTTTCCCCCCTTTCCAACCTCATCATACTTCTGAAAGGGGATAAGGTAGATAATCAAAGCCAAACAGTTCTTTGTACAACAACAAAAAGGCAAGAGTGCATCCAAGCTTCATCTGGCTGATATGAAAAGAAACCGAGCAAAGCTTCCAATTAGCTTGACCTCTACAATGATGTGCTTTCTTCCCCGGTTAATTAAGAGGGACTCAGAAAGATCCAAACCATGGGTTCCAACCTTTCCTCTTCCAAGAAAAAACAACCCCCCCCACACCAAAAGCAAAATGAACTAAAATAAGAACTTTGTTTAAAGATTCTCCAGAGGGACGAGCCTAATTTTTAAAAAATCTTTCCTCACAACGGCCCCATGCCTCCTAACGCTGGCCTCCGTGGAGCACGCCACGGAGAGGCCCGCAGCCTGCCCCAGGCCACACGTCTCTCCCGCTTAGAGCCCCGAGTCCGTAAGATGTCCTCTCGCGCACAAGGACCGTGTTGTCCGGGCTCCGCGCCGAAGGAGCCACCTGGTCGCAGAAGGTCAGACACCGGGAAGGCCCGAAAGGCCCTCCGGCCCCAGGGCCTCGCCTCGCAGGTGAGGAGGCCGAGGCCCCGGGGAAGGAAATGACCTGCACAAAATCCCACAAGCCAAGAGGGTCCTAGAACCCAACCTCCTTACTCACAAAACAGCCAGTTCTTTCCACTGGAGTCAGTTGCTTTGATGATGCTGGAAGAATCACTGTCTGTTCAAAAAGGCAGCACTGCCCTTTACTATTAAATATTTCTTTCAACAATTCTTTTACTGCTACAAAGCCATCAATTACATGTACCTCTACTTTTGCAGCAGCGTGTAGGGTGCCTATGTAATGTACTGAAAGTATGAATTATGTGCATAAAATTCATGCTTGCTCGGTCAGTTAACTCATGAGCATTGAATGTGCACTGTCTGCTGGCAATTTCAAATCAAATGATAGAGGACCCTGCCATTTATATGTAGGAAAAACATATCCAGGGATTTTTTTTTTTTTTTGCTTTTGTTTTCTTTAAAAAAAAAAAAAAGAGGTGACATGATGTGGCTGTTCTAGATGGCTTCCTTTCAGTGATGACATCTAAATTCCTCAATAATGTACCTCAGGTGACCTTTTAAAGACTTTGCAGTTAGGTCACTTTGATGTATCAAGTGGAATATAATGCTAATTTATAGAATGATCTTTTAAAATGAGTTCTTATTTTTTAAGATATAAAAGTATGACATCCTGCTGTTCATACTGCTTTGCCAGTGAGGGTTCTTACAAATCCAACAGCCGTCAGTTCTGGGGCTCGTCTCGTGCCATGGCTGCTGGCTGCCATTATGGGGCAAGTTAGTGCCCGTGCCCACCATTAATTTTGGTGGCAGAAATTTTTTGAGGGGGTTTTGAAATCATACCTGACAATCAACATCCTTTATCAGCCTTGAAATCAGGACTCATCTTGTTCCCATGTATTTTGGGTTCACGACCCAGAAACCAGTGTGCGTTCGGTGCATTTTAGGAGCCAAACCGTAGGGAACGCCAGCTGCCTTTACTGCAGCTGTCTCTCTCTGCACTTGCGTTCCATCTGCAACTATTTCTGCAGTGTATCTTTAAAAAGGCAAGGGTGCTTTTTTTTTTTAAAGCAAAACCACGATACCATATCTTATGTAAAAATTTAACAGTTAACCTTTCAGCCGGGCACTGTACCTTTAATAAAAATACAATTTTTTTTACGAGAGGATTTTCTTCTAAAACAAACTTGATATATGATTCATTCACTCAGCAATCAGGAACTTCTTACGCCCTCTCTGATACTATTCTTGCGTCATTTTTAATGCCTATAATTTGGTTTTAAAAGAAAGCTCCACAAGCCCTGGCTCCATTGGTTGAAGCGTTTTCCTGTAGACCGAAGGGCTGAGGGTTTGATCCCCGGTGGGGCCACTTTTACAAGAAGGCAAAGGCAACCGATCGATGTTTCTCCCTCACATTGCTGTCTGTCCGACTGTCTGTCTGTCTGTCTGTCTCTCTCTTCCTCTTTCTTTAAAAGCAATGAAAAACTGTCCTCAGGTGAGGGGGAGAGGAAGCCCCGCAAGATACCGTAATAAAACCACACTTCTGCTCACTTTCGTTCAGCAGCTGCTTGCTGAGTGTCTGCAGTGCACATGGCACCCGCCTAGTTTCTGTGGAGGAAAAAACGGCAGACCGAAGGGCGGGGGGAGGGAAGACTTGTTTGCTGGCCCAGGAAAGGAAGAGAGGGAAGGAGGGGAGGGGGAGAGCAGAAGGAGATGCCCCTTTCTTGGCCCCTAAATATTCGGTAAAATCTCTCATCATCACAAGATACTGGGTGAGAAGCCAGCAGGGGAGCGCACCCAGCCTCCCGCGGGCTCCAAGGGCCGGGATGAGGGGCGGGGAAGCCCCCAGAAAGCGTGGGAAGCTGTGAGCAGGGGGCATTTGCCATTGTCATCTGTCACGTGCTTGGGAATTGGGTTCAGGCAAATCCAACCAGATCCTTGGACGTAAGGCCCCTGGCTGCTGAGAGTTCCGGAAAAGTAGTGCCAAAGGAAGCCAGGTTTTCAGAGCTGGAGAGGGGATGCGGGTGAGCGGAGTGGGGGGCTGGGGGGTGAAGGGAGGAGAGCTCGAGGGGCAGGGCAGGCGGCGGGGGCGTCCTTTGGGGGTAAGGGAGACGCAAGGAGGTTCACCGTCTGAGGAAGGGACGAGAAAAAGGACTCCTGGGCACACTTGGGCAGTGTCACCTTAAGAGGGTGAGGGGCATGTCGCTTTCCAAACTCAGAAGGAGGGAGAAGAGGCTGATGAATGAGTCACGGGAATTTTAGGAGGAGGCCAGCCCGCCGGTGAAGACTGAGCTGAATCTTTATGCCGGTGTCCCAGGAAGGGGTCAGCTGCTGAGAGGGATTGTTGTCGCCGAGAAACGAAGGCCCTGGGGCTCTGCCGAGAGGTGGTTTGAGTTCATGGATTTAGTGTTGGCTTCTCAGTAAAAAACTTTTCCAGCCCAGCGTGCAAGATGATGGTGTTCAGCGAGAACTGGAGGTTATGCAAAGGGCTAAGTACACTGAGGGTTCTCCGGCTGCCGCAGAAAGTGATTCCACTCCGGTGACCGGTCCCAGGGTCTTGACAGAGGCCGTGAGGAGGATGGGGGACCAGTGGGCACCTGTGGAAGGTGGGTGGGTGGAGACATGGAGACCTGTGGCGGGAGGGTCTCAGAGTCCAGTATCTACGAAGCGTGGTGGTGCCAGGGGCCGAAACAGAATGAAAGAAGAGGACATGGGGGGCAGGGGTGGAAGAGCCATCGACGTGGCATGAGGTGGCGATGAGGGAAGGGGAGGGCCGGCCACCCACTGAAGGGCCTTTTCTCCAGGATGTGAAAAATTAGTCTGTTCAAAAGCACTCCGCTTGAATAATTAATTACTTATCGATGTGTTTGGTGCTTTATGAGAGTAGGAGTGCACTGTGGCATATTTTTCTACTTAAGGACATTTTAGTCAATTTTTCCCCTAAGACTGCTACAGTTTCATGCAACTTTAAATTTTATTTACGTTTTATTTTACTTTTTTTTTTTAAACATCAGGGCACTTCACAAAAACCCTCCCAGAGAGGGTCAGTAAGTGAAGTCCTTGAGGGAGGTGAGAAGTCAGAAGAATTTGTCGAGTGGCGTTTCCAAGGCAGGGGTCTAAATCGGTGACTGCAGCAGGAGGCATGGCAGACCCCACTTAACAGGAAAATGGGCTGGTTGTATTTTGGGTGCATTTTCATTACTAGAGCTTGAAGCAAAAATGCTAAACTTCAGACAGCACCAAGCTAGACAGAGCTCCTCGGACCCGTTGGATTTTTTACGTTTTTCTGCCCCGTGAAACACAACGATGGACAGCAGTTAAACCATGAGACGTGTACTTTGTTTTTATAGTGTTTTGTTTGTTTTGCCTTCTTAAAAATCCCACTTAAAGACTATCCTATTTTAATGCGAGCCTCGTGACTTATAACCTTAGCTGAAGCTTTCCGGAGGAGAACAGATGTTTTCGGCTACAAACCTGTGTTTCCAATCCAGTCGGAGAACCTAATGAGACCAACACCACCAATGTCAATGGTATTAAAAGCTATTGATAGATGTCAACATGTGATTGGCTGCGGAACTGTTTTTCTTTGTCAGAATGAAATCAGCCCCTGAAATCAGAGTGTGGCTGTTCCATCCCCACTGGAAAAAGCCAGGAATGTGAAAATATCCTTTGCCCCAGAATCAGATTACAGATCACAGATCTCATATCTGCCTAGATTTGGTTTGGACCAGGGCCTACCTTCATCAATAACTTTTTTCATGTTTCCTTATCGTTAAAAGGAACCTGATTCCGACGATTTCTTTCATTGTCCGTGGAGAGGGTTGGGGGTCACCTAACATGGGTCGTCCTTGGCTTCACATTTATACGAGGATGAGTCTCATCTTGGAGTTAATTTCAAAGCCCGGGTGTGGCCCCAGGGGAGAGAAGCCACTGGCTAGTTGTCAGCCTCCTGCCTTTCACTCAGAGCTTCGGCCTCTTTCCTGGCGAGAAGACCGTGTCCCCCCCGCAAGCGCAGAGAGCGCTTCAGGGGCTTTGAAGGACTTAGCTGCATGCGAAATAGATAGCACAGAAATGAGAGCATTTTTTTTTTAACCTTTAGGCAAATTACTATATAACTTTGTGGCCGAGAAAGTGAATGCTCACTCTCAGAATTAAGTGTGCCAAAGTAACTTTATTCACATATGTCAGAGATTTTCACCCGGCGTGCCGCAAGAGTTTTTAAAACATGCAAAACCTAGTTAGTCAGGGGCACTGACTTGTTTTCCCTTAGATTGTCAAAAAAATACCAACCAACACAACAGTGGCCATCTGGTGTGAATGGGTCAAAATTATACCTATTTGTTTTTGTCTGATCGGCCAAAAATATATTTTTTGGTGTGCCGTGGAATTTTAGAAATTAGTTTTTGTGTGCCATGAGAGGAACAAGGTGGACAGTCACTGTCATAGGTGAAAGCAAGGCATGTACAGAGGGGACTCAAAGTGGGTAACCCTTCAGGTAGATGGTAGGGTAGGGCCCCCTAGAGACCTGGAACCAATAGAATGGATAAACACAGAGAAGGGGATTTCTTTTAAAGAATGGTCTCAGTTGATTATGAAGGCTGGTCAGTTCAGAACCTTCAGGACGGGTCAGCGTGTTGGGGACCCAGGCGAGAGCCACTGCTGCACTTGAACCCGAAGGCTGACTGCGGGCAGCATTCTCTCTCTCGCTCAGGGGAGGCCTGTCTTTCCTTCTGTGGAGGACTTCACCTGATTAGGGGAGGCCCACCTGCCTTATGGAGTGCAATCTGCTTTACTCAGCGTTTTCAGTGTAAATGTCGCCTCATCCAAAAACGCCCTCACGGAAACTTACAGGATGGCATTTGGCCTCATATCTGGGCACCAGGGACCAGCCTGGTTGACACCCAGAATTAACCATCGCAAGTGGCAATGAGGGGCATCGTAAATGGGCTTGTTTGCTGCATAGGCACCACGGCATGAATTCCAAGGGACAGAGGTCTCACCTGCTTCTCATCGTTAGAGCATCGGCGACTGTATTTAAAGTAGATCAAAAATACTGTTGGCCTTAGGAAACGTCTAATCGAGAAGATATCTTGGGCAAACTCTTTTAATTTGGTTGCTCAGGTCGGAAAGATTTCTGCTAGGTTTTTACTTACCATATCAGTGGGAAGAAGACTTAGGAAACACATGATCTCCTATACACCTACACTCACGTGTACTCTTCCAGGTCGTTTGTCACAGCTCGCCACTGAAGAATAAGCCATCCTCTGTTATTTGCTTAGCTGGACTTAGTCAGCAGAGCCAGTGCATTCTGTCTAATGTTTCAGGAAGAGGGGGAGTTTTTACCCTGAATGATAATTTCCTATTCATCATCGATGAACTCGAGGAGCCTTTCAGATGGTTCCTTAGTATCTGAATTGGTCTCAGTAAAGATAAAGGAACATTTTTATAAAAGTAAAAATGTTCTTTTTCATTCCGATTTTGCTAGTACAGTCACAAAATTGGTCTCCTTCTCTTTGTTCCCTGAATTCTTTTCATTCCTTTTATTATATTTTGGTGAGCGTCTCGTTAAAAAATTGTCCCGTATTAACCAGGACATTGAAAAATTGAAGGCATTAGATTTAGCAATAAAATAAGCTTATTTCACTCAAACATTAAGCACATTCTCCGTTAAATTATTTTTTAGACACAGGCACTTAGATTGTATCTTTCCAATATGTGATACTGGGGGAAAAAATGGGAATATTGACAACTTGATGTAAAAAAAAAAACAACAAACCCTCATAAGCAAATGTAACTTTGTCCATTTTCTTGATCTTATTCCCCCGAAGCAGAAGAAACCCTGTAACTAACAAGTTACCTTTGGAAACGCGCTTGGGAGCAAAGTGCTCAGAGGTTAGGCTACTTGATGAAAATGTACAAATTGCTCTTCAGAGCTCTCTGAATCTGCGACAGACCTGTTTCTTTGTTTTGTTTTTTTTTTGCGAATTGAACGGGCTCTAGTTACAGCCTGTGTGCCTTTGAGTGGGTCCCCAAGGGGAGCCCTGCCTCACGGGGGCGTTGCCCCTGCCTTTGCTGATGTGTGTCGGTCTCCTTCAGATGCACTGTGGCGTTCGGTGGTGGGTGACGCCATCATACGCGATTGCTTCATGATGCAACTGCTTGAAAATCATAAAGCCCATAATCGCTCTAGGTCAGGTTCAGAAGTTCACATACAGTGCCAGACATTTGGAGACTGACTCAGAGCCTTACACCTGCCAAAAGGATGCCACATTTGTCAAGCCTGGTCTCGGGCAGGGGCTGCTGGAGGCCTCTCATTTATCTCAGCCAGCCATGGAGAATGAAGCTCAAAGGCACATGAACTGTCTTTTCTAAAGGACAGGGAGCTTCACCAGTTGGCTGCCTTCATTTATTTTTAGCATAATTACCCGGAGCAAACTGTCTTGCAAAATTGGCACCTTATATGAGCTTAGAGTCTGTCTCCTTGCAAGCTGATGCAACGATGTTTTATTAATCAAGAATATGTGGCTCGAGGTCAGTTGAACATTATTCTTTCAAGATTTTTCTGGTGGGCAGTAATGTGATCTATGATTCTGTGGTGTGGGAAGCTTACAGAAAGGGAGCAACTTCAGAAGAACCACCCCCCGCTTTCGTGCTCGCCTTGTATCTGACTAATTCGCCTGACCCCTGCCACGGACATCTGCCAGTGTGCAGATTTCTGCCACATGGAAAGTTCCAGAAGAGCTCTGTAGCTAGACTGCCTCCATCAGGCCTGAGGGAAATTGTAAAGTGTGGCCCATGGCCCTCAATCTACCCCCCTCTAAACAGTACCGAACGTTCTGTGGGGGTGGTTTTTAGAGGCTACATGCTACTCCCCCCTTCTTTCCAAAGGGTTCAGAGCACTGGTTCTAACACCTCAAAAGGACGTTTTGCAGATGAGAGAAAAGGACTTGAAAGTTGTGCAAGACGCGAGAAGAACTGGACCCGGAGCAGGTCCCTCTCCCTGCTTCTCCCAACCTTTCACATTGCCTCGTTGGCTCACGCAGCGCGTCGTCCCCGGGAAGGGGAGAGGAAGGCGGCGACTCTCGGGGCCCCACGTGCCCTGGAGCCTTCTTTGTGGGCGTGCAGAGAAAGCGAGTGAATTCCAGTCCCGTGGCACCTGCCCGGCAGGCAGTCAGCTCAGGCGACGTGTCTTGGAAGTGTCATGGGGTATGAGTTCTGATTAGGTTGTGGCTGGATGATCATCACCATTTCCATGATTGAAAAATGTTGACTGATTCCTCGTGTATGGGACTTTATAATTTATAAGTGACCCGCTGTATTGGCTGTAAACGACGCCTGATGATGAAGGCCAGGCGGGTATCACATCCCCATGGCACAGACGTGGGGTCTGAGGCTGAGAGGTTACGCCGCCGCCCTGAGATTTCAGTTAGACAGTAACGACGCTTAGATGAACCGGGCTCGGAGCTTGGCTTCTGCTGCTCCGGGTGCCTCCTGCCTGCCCTGAGCGGACTTCGGGGGCTGCTGAAGGGGGAGAAATGTAGTAGATAAGCCCTGGATCTTGGGGAGCTCCAGGTCCACTTGGAGAGGCAGGACAGAGACGTGAGCAGGCCAAGAAGCACGTTAGGGGGGCCGTGCCGTGTGCCGAGTGAGCGACAGAGGCAGCACGCCTGTGGCGGGAAGGCCGCGCAGGTGAGGTGACCGAAGGCAGGGGACCACGGGTGAGCCTTAGGGAGGAGGTGAGGCCAGAGTTGGGCCGAAAAATATGTAGTCAGGCCACTGTAACCCTAAAACGTAGTTTTCATGATTAGAAATGTCATTGAGGGTTTTTTTTGACATTTTAGTTGATTTATGTGGCACTTCCCAGACATTTAAAAATGCTCTCTTGATGCCATGTTTGAGATGTCGCTAGCAGCCTTTCCTAAAAGATGAGTGGCCTGCGGCGTGAGGTGAGAGCCGGGGAGGCCGGTAAAGCTAGAAATGTCCGGGACTGGACCTGGTTTGCCAAAGACAGGGACTGCCTCCTGTCCCTTCAGGAACCAAAGTCACCAGAGAAATAGTAGCGGTCACTGCACATTGCAGGGATTCGAAAATGTCTACTTTGTAGACATTGTGTAAGGGCGAATCCATATGATTCCAAATAACTTAGTTGAAATATTCAGAAATACTATTGGGAAACTTGTCTAAAAATCAATAAAAACCCAGTACCATGGCCGGGGTATCTGACGCGGAGGTCACCGTGAGCCTCAGAGTCACCCGCCCGACTCCCGCTGCTGGGCCGCTGGGTGTGGACAGCTGCCCTCTGGAACCACGAGGAGCCCAGAGGCCCTGGGCCCAGCCTCAGGTCGCGCATGGTGACCTGGGGCTGCGGCCTGTATCTGGGAGTCTGGGGAAGAAAGTGTGCGTTACACCGACAGCCACTGTCCTGGAGTGCGAGACGAGCTCAGAGAAGGGAAAACGTGGGCTGAGAATGACCAGGCAGGGCCTGGGGCTGTGACAGAAGAGGCCCTGCAGGCAGAGCAGAGAGCAGGGCCAGGCGGCCAGGTGGGATCCATGTCCAAGGACCCTGCAGAGCACCCTTTCTGTTCCAGGTGTAGCGTCCCAAAGCCCTGGGGACTGGGAGGCTCCTTGCAGGGCGCAGGCAGCATGCCCACTGTAGGCAGGTGGGCGGGGTGGCTTCTCTCCCGGGAAGACAAGACCACTTCCTTTCCTACCAGTCGCCAAATTCTTCCTGCTGTCTTTCAGACTTGAAAGTATGTTGCTGGAGTTGAGACCCCTTTGCTACCCAGAAGGGGTCCCTGGCCCTGGTTTATTGGCAGAGCCGCTGGGCTCCGGAACGTCTCTGGTGGCCCTGCCAAGCCATGCCCCCATCGCCTCGAGGGGCAGGGCGTGGCGAAGACTGAGCCCACCAGCACACTGGCGGTGGTGGCGCCCCACTGTGGCCAAATAAAGTCACGAGTAAATGCCATCCTTTCAAGCATAGTGTCAGAAATTTATTACACACAAATATTAGGTTTTAAAAAATGTACAATTTGGTATTTAGTGTCGGTACAGATTGTACTCTGCCATTAACCTGATTTTTATGTCCGTGGGTCAATAAACACATGGTTGTAAAAGGGAGACATTGTGGGGACCTAGGGCCACGGATGTATTTTTCTGTGCTTATTATGGTCTCTTTACAAGTGTCCTGCCTTCAGATGTCATTTTCACAGTTTTATTAGACGTAGGCAGAAGAACGTAATTAAGACTGGCCACCCCGGAGTTGTGCTTTCTTTAAGGGAAAAAAGGTAATTTATGCTGGAGGCCCACCCTTTGCCTGGTGCGGTGGTTCTGCCTGACCCATGTCAGTTCTTTGTTAAGATTAAAGATTATTTTCTTCAAAGGTAAAAAATGTGAAAAAGTCTCTGTACAGGTTATGTTTTGAAACTCCAACGCGTGTATCTTTTGGAAAAATCAAAGTCCTCGAAGCTGCCGCAGGGCATGTACTACAGGGCGTGGGGCCGGGGGCTGGGGGCACAGACGTGCTGGGGCAGGTCACGCCGGGCTGCGGCCACTTCCTCCCTGCAGGGGAATAATGAGTGAGCAGAGCGAGAAAGCTAATGGTTGGAGGTGAAATCAGGAGCTCCCTGCAACACGGCAACGCTCCTTTGTCATCTCCATGGAAACTGCCATTTACCGAGAGACACTGCTATTTCAGAGGACGGTGGGGAGCCACCAGTTTCTGTAACTTTGGGGTCAGCCGTGGACGGTCAGACTCCCGCAGCCCAGACGGCGGTGGAGATGGGAAAAGAGCCGGCCGTCTGCGTGCGGCCGGGAAGCTCGGTGCGCCGTTCCTTTGGATTTTCATAAATGGTGAATAAATATGAAGCTATAAGATGCGAATCAAAAAAGAGTTAAAATTTTTTGCCCCCCTCCCCCCAAAAAACCCCTACGACTTGCACCTTGGCGGGCCACTTAGCCTGGCAGTGCTCGGCCGTCTTCCAGGTGGCTCTCCTGGGATGCTGGGCTGGGAGGGGCGGTTGGCACCGGTGACGTCCCCATGGGATGCCGAGAGCAGCTGGCTGCACAGCACTGGTACAAGCGGGCCCGGCCTCATACGTGAGTGACACGTGTTGCCGACAGCCTGGGCGCGTTGTCCCCACTGCAGGCGCCAGTAGCAGCGTGCGACTCTCACAGTTGGGGCTGCATGCGGGCTGCTGAGCCCTGGGACAGGGGGCCCCAAGCCCTGATAGATGGAGGAAATTCGGGGTCCTGTTGAGCTGGGAGGTCCCGGGGGAAGAGGAGAAGTGGCGAGAAGGGTAAGGGAAAGCCTAAAAGGGGGGCCTCCCTAAGGATGGGGGGCCGCTTGGCCCCAGTGGGACGCAGTGAGGCCGTATAAGAGAAGCTCTAGAAAGCCACTGTTCACACTGTAAGCTTGTGGCCTTTGAAGCATATGATATTACTAAGTGGCCTAAAATCTGAGGGAATTGGGGCAAGTTTTGCAGACGTGGATTCCACCCGGGCTGCCCAGGGGTGGCCTCAGTGTGCCGGGTGGGGTACGGGCCTGGGCAGCGCCCTCCTCGGGAAACTTTAAACATGCAACGAGGCTGCGTGTGTCACTTCTGGGAGCCAAAAGGAAAGCATTTCTAACCTGGCCGACACTTTCTGCGGGGAGGGCTGGGCGCTGTAGGAACTCGGTGCCCAGGGCGGGCTCCCGGGTCCTGGGGCCGCCTGCTCAGCGGCGGGCCTGGTTTTCAGGGACTCACCTGTCCTTCCGGGGTTCCTGGTGTCTGGCGTGGGGGGGTGAGCGACAGCTGGTTGACCGTCTGTGTGCGTGTCATCACTTTGTGGAGGGATCTCCACCACCCTGGCGCCGAGCTGGTCTCCAGCTCTAAGCCGGCACGTGCCCACCCTCCTCTGCTGGGTTATTGGGAGGTTTTATGAAAACATTAAACCTTCTCAGTGTGCACGTCAACGGCTTTTTGAAAGTTATTATCCAGACTTCCTGTGGGTAATGGAACTCCACTTCCTCCCATGTTCCTCCTGACTGTAGGTCTCTGCTCCGTGACTGTGTGTCCTGAGTACCGGGGACACAGAACCCGGCGTGTTCACATGCCGACAAACCCAGGGGCAGGTCTGCCGGCAGAGGCCGCCGTTGCTCGGGGGAGGACCTTGGGGCCCTGCCCGTTCACACCACGGGGTCGCATCGGTGTCTGTACTTGTCCGCCCTGACCTGTCGTTGGCTCGGGAGGATGGCAGGTGCGCAGAGCTGACGGGGGTTCGCACGAGAAACTGTCCCGAGAAGCCAGCCGCAGCCGAATTTTAAAATGCTGTTTGGTGAAAGAGGCAGTGCACTCCCCGTCCTCAGCGTGTGCTCCCGCTTTTAGCTGGCTGTTCAGCCCCGGTAGAAGGTACCGATACGAACCGATGTCGCACGGCCGGGAGGAGGGCCGAGGGTGATGGAGTCGCTGGGCTGAGTTCAGGACTAAGTCCCCAAGTCCCTGGCCCTCGCTGCCTCCTGTGAACCAGGGACAGCGGGCTTCACCCATTTCCAAGTGCGGCAGGACCTTCGGGATTCTGGTCGCCTTCTCTAGCTCCCTTATTGCGAGTGTTCAGATGTTTCATTTCCCCTTCAACCTGAGGTTGAACGGGGATGGTATCGCTTCTGCGCGGAGGATGCGCGTTTCTTCTGATAAAACATCTGTTTCTCCCCTTGTAATGCATTTCCTAATATTCTAATTATCTTTACCACCTGGCCAGGGGGGAGGAAGATTCTGGAAAGGAGGAGTAGAAGCCCTGGAGAAGCACCATGGACTTGGTGGCCCATCGCAGCCTCCGCCTGGGCCCTGAGGGGCCGAGGCCGCTTCCCCCCACCCCACTCCTTGCAGTAACCAAAAGGAGGAACTACGGGAACCGCTCGCCTGGGCCGGCACCCGGGCCGGCACCCGGGCTGGCGGGGGTCTCAGCCGCCGTGCCGACTGCCGCGGCTGCAGTGCGGACCCGCCTTCTGTCATAGCCTTCTCTACTTTCCTGGTATTTACGTTTTAACTTCTTCTGAATTGCACTGTGGTTTTTAAACACTGTGCGTTCTTCTAGTGAGTGTTCTAGGTGTCTTTTATTATTATTATTTTTTTTATTTCTTAGCAGAGAGCAGGGATCCATGTGGGATTTCCTGACGGGTCGGCAGTACCACAGCTGCTCTTGGCAGCCGTCAGGCCCTCCAATCGCCTTGGAAGCCTAATTCACCCTGCAGGAGGCGCTGTTCCCAGGGAGACCCCCGTGGAGGTCTGCCGTACCCCTGCGGGACAGGGGCCTGAGAGGATGTGGAGGGGAGTCTGCTGGCAGCGGAGTCTTTCTGAATCGTATGCAGAAAGATTTCCACGTTTCCCTAATTGCTGTTTTTATTCAGGGAACTTCTATTTTAAGCACGCACGCTCCCAGGCGGGTTGACAGGCGCTGGCCCCAGTAGTGGCTGTGTCTGTCTGACGCCTGCAGAGGCCTGTTTCCATGGTGATGGGAGGCCCTGCAGAGACAGGTGATGGGGCTGCTGGGCCCAGGGCGCCCACATGCACGGGGCAGCTTCTCGTGTGCGCGCATGTGCGGACGTGCACGTGCATACGCGTGCTGTGCATGGGTGCACACACGTGCGTGCGTGTATGCAGTGCACACGTGTGCATGTGTGTGGTGTGCTGAGGGCTGCCGAGCACCACGGGAGGAAGGAGGGGCTGGGCAGGTAGAAGAGGCGTGTCACCTGGTAGGGAAACCTGGGGCAGGGGAAGAGAGCTGATACCTGGCTCAGAATTCTAGAAAATCGAGGAAAGAAGCCAATGGAATTGGAAAAGGAACAGGACCAGTGCAGCACTCCTCTCCCCGCAGAGCACTGTGTCCTCACCCCCCCCCACCCCCCACAAAGGCCTGTGGAGGCGGAATTCTCCCACGGAGGGTGGGCGGAGAGAACCATTGGCTCTCTGCCCTGGCCCACTGCGTGTCAGTGAGAGGAGAGGGACTGACACCCCCGACGGCAGGGTTTGGGGGCACAGGAAGCTCCTCCTTCCCACTCCGACACTGCAGCACCTGCTCAGAGTGATGGCAGCGGGTACCGGCTCCTCTGCCTCCCAGGGGCCACGCTGTGGATCAGAGACCCGGGCAGGTGCCCGGAGACACCCGGCGACCAAAAGGGAGCTCGCTGGGATTGTTCGGCTAGGCTCTGGTTCCAGGAATCAAGTGATTTGGGAGCATTTATTGACCGCCTACTGTGTGCCAGCAGTGTTCGCGCGCTCCTCCGCCCCCTCTGCCGCCCATCGCACAGCTGAGAACGCGAGGCTCCAAGACCCCCAGCCCAGGAGGGAGACCTACCCAGAGCCGCGGGCGGCGGCCCCGGGCCACTTCCTGCGTTTGCGCTGCCTCTTACCTGGGGGTCCTCACCTGCCCGGTGGGCGGGCTCTGGCTGTGACTCTCCGCGGACCTGCGCTCTGCTGGCCGCGCGGGGCTCCTCAGAAGATGCTTCCCCGAGGCGCAGGCTCAGCCCGCCCCAGAAGGGAAGCTGGATTCGCAGAGTGGACGCCAACCGTCCCCTGACCGGGCATCCGGGTTCTTGGACCCAGGCTTTCCCACATCACGGCAGTGTCTCCCCCAAGTGCGGGACCGAGGATTCAGCCTCAGATTTTTAATAAAATCACACTGTAAACCTGGGAGCTAATGGAGAAGCATTCACTGCCTGGGCTGGTTACAGTAATTTTCGTTTTGCTTTGTTAATGGTCATATCGTGCTCCCGCTGTGAGCCCCCTCAGGGCCGAGAAGTCAGCGGAGCCTTGTGAATCCCGACTTGGCTGTGCTGGACTTCACTTAGGTTGGTTGCCCTAACCCAGGCGCTCCGCCAGATTCCTCGTTCCTTCTTGTCCCTTGTGCAAAGCGCAGAGGGTGCTGGGATCCTACCCCGAGGCTCCTCTGTCCTGACCCAGCATCCTGCCAGGCACTGCGGTGGGACCCCGGAGGCACTGAATGATTCCATCTTAAATGTGCGAGGCAGGTCTGTAACCAGTCAGCACTCCTGCAGTGTTTCATAATTAGGGTCTTTCCACAGAATTTCAGCCTTTGTGCGACTTTCAAAAATACGCACAGGGGTTGTCCTCACACCCCTGAAAGTGGCTGCTGTAAAGAAAACAAAAAAACAAAAACAACCCAACAAATTGCAAATGTGGGCGAGAACACGGAGAACTTGGAATCCTTCTATACTGTTAGTGGGAAGGCAAGATGGTGCAGCGACCTTGGGAAACGGTGGACCAACATGCAAAAAATTAAAACCAGATTCACCATTTGACGCAGTAATTCCCCTTCTGGGTATATCCCCCACGCCGTCCCTGAAGGAGACTGAAAGCAGCACCCCAAAGAGATGTTTGCACCCCCGTGTTCAAGCAGCATTATTCACAGCAGCCAAGAGGTGGAAGCCACCCAGGTGTCCATCGACGAGTGGATGGACCAAGGAAATGGGAGACAGACGTACAGTGGGCTGTCACTCGGCCTTAAACAGGAAGGAGAGCCCGGCACAGGCTACAGCACAGAACCTTGAGGACGTTACGCTAAGTGAAATAAGTCAGTTACAAAAAGACGAAAGCTGTTTTTCCGCTCATAAGAGGCACCTAGAGCAGTCAAGGTCCTAGACGGTAGAATGGTGGTGGCCAGGGCCTGCCTGGAGGGGGGAGCGGGAAGGCGTTGTTTCAGGGGGACAGGGTTTCAGCTTTGCAAGAGGAAGAGAGTTCTGGGTGGGGGATGGAGATAGATGCACGACAGAGCGAATGCTCTCAGAACCGCTGACCTGCCCATCCACTCGAAAAAGGTGGAGGTGGCATGTGTTACATGCGTTTTTATCGGAAATTAAAAATACACGAAGGGGTTTCCCCTGGTAGCCCCAAGTAGATCAGATTTCATTATAAACATCGCCAAAGGCAAACTTCAGGCTGTGACTCGGTTTACCCAGCCTGAGAAAGAACCGACACGCTTGGATCCAGCTGGCGCCAGGCCGGAGTCGCTCCGGGACCCGCCCATGTCCCCTGCAGGCGGGCCTGGCCACCTGCGTGGGGCTGCATCCCTGGCAACCAAGGCCGTTGTCAGCCCTGCCACAGGCACCGTGTCTAGAACTCGCTGCTCCCCAGCTGCTGGAATTCGAGCGAGTAAATGGCCGTGGTTGGCCTTTCACGCTGGGTTGGTTCCCAGTGAGTCATTATCGTCTGACCGAGGAGCCAACTCAGCATCTTCTGAAAAGAGAGAGAAAACTCAGTCCATTCCCTTTCAGCCCGAAATGCTATGCGTCAGCCCTTTGGCACTGGGAGTGGGAAGCGGTGAGGAGTGGGTGGGCCTCGGGGGATCCGGTGGGAAAGGGAAAGTCTGGGGACAGTGTCACTTACGGGCCAGCTGTTAGCTCTGCCTGGCAAGGGTGGCCGCTCTTCCCAAGCCCTCAGCCCCACCCACTTCTCACTGTTCTCATTGTGGTTGTCTTAGCTCCCAGCCCCCCACTGTCCCTTGTCTTCCAGGACGCCTCCGCGATGGGCCGCACTTCTCCGGGGGCACAGGCTCTAGGGTCTGGCCTGTATCAGTCCCTGGGTAGCACTTGGCACCTGGTAGCCTGCCCAGGGGGAAGCCTGTGCCCCAGCCGGGCCGTCGTCCTCCAGGACGGGGTGGTGGCCTGCGGTCCCTGCCACCTCGTTGCTGAGCAGACTGGGCCCCGGGGGCCGCTTGGTGAGGGACTAAGCTCTGGAGAGGCTAGAGCCCTCATTTTCAGAGCAAACAGGTATGACCACCACTCAAGGAAGACACTGTGCTGGGGCTTGGGTGAGCCGATGCACGCAAAGCGTCTAGCTAGCATGTGCTTCGGACGCAATAAATGGCCGTCGTCATTCTTACTCGTGTTATGTGTCATAGCCGTGGGTGATGTTGGCATGAACCTTCATTTATAATCCTTTTAGAAGGGTTACAGGTGGTAATTACGCTGATAATTCACGGCATTCTCATTTTGCAATATTTTTGCATGAAACGAGGGCATTTAAAGGGAAGAAAAAAGGTAGAAATCTGACGTAATCTAGTGTGAGACCAGGCTTTCCTGGAGTGCTAGCGACACCATGTGGAGAAGTAGGTTACTGCATGTTGGCTGTTTGGAGCCATTTCCAACCCTGTTGCATTGTTAACAAGGCAAGTTTCCTGCTGCGCATCACGGCTGAGTGCCCCCCGCCCTTCATTGTGATACTGTTGTAAGGACTGAGGTTGAAGAATGGAAAGCTGATTGTAAAAGCGGTGCATGTAAACTTCTTGAATAGAGAAAGGGAATGTTGAATTGCACTAGACAGACGATCGGTTCTTTTTAAGTCGGCAAGTATTTTCTTTATGTATCATTTATACCAGGTCAGTATCCTGACATATTGAAAGTGACACGGAAGTACAAGACCTCACTATTAACCGGCCATTAAGATTTCATTCCAGGTCAATGTCATTCCACTTTGTCACCTTCCCCAGCCTGTGCCCGGGCTGGTGCTTGGACACTCGCAGGTGCAGCTGGCCCACCGTAGAGAGTGGCTGAGTCCTACGCCCAGAATTGTTTCCGAATGCGTTCCACCCACCTTGACTTTTCTCACGGGAAAGAAAAAAACACCTCTTCTCCATTGGCTACGGCACCCGGGGTGACATGGCGGGGGGGCGCAGCCACTCCTTGAGTCTGGGACGCGCTCAGGGCTGTGTGGTTGCCTTAGTCGCTGAGGGACAGAGCGGTGCAGGTGGGCAGGAGCTTCCTAAACCCGGCCGCGTGTTCTCATCAGCCCCCCCGCCCTTGTCACCGCTGACCCCCATCTCCGGCCGCGTCAGTCTCACAGGCGTTTCCTCACCCTCAGCCCAAGGCGTGCTGGGAATGAGAGGCTGAGACAGTCAGAACACAGCTGGTGGCTGGTATTCAAGGCATTTCTATGCTTTGGTTGGCAAGTGTTGGAGTCGGGGCAGTTCAGAACCGCGTGTTCGTGTTGTAGTGCCTTGTAACACTCACCCGGCCAGGTGTCATGCGTCAGGAAGGATGCCGTGTACTCCCAAGGGCTTTGCTTTGCCCTCAGGTGACTTATTCGGGGTCACCTGCGTGGCTCACACACTTTCCAGGCCCAGGAAGGACCACAGGGAGACGTGCCCCCATCTGCTCAGACCCTCCCCGGGGGAACAAAGTCAGCCCGCCTTTGGGAGGGTATAGTTTCACATCCGGGTGCCCGACACCTGCTATAACTTGTGTATTGGGAACAGCCAATGTAACTTGGATTCATTTATATCTGTGAGATGTGGCATCCTGTTTTTGTCGCTTTTAACATCAGGAGAAGCCGTGGGTTTCACACATGAAGCTCTTCGGCGAGTCCTGACGCGAGTCCTTACCCAGGGGTGTCCCGGTTCCCCCAAGGCTCAGACCCTCTGGGTCCCTCCTGTGGCCTCGTTAATAATTTTAGGACATTGCACTGCTGATGACCGGCGTCCCGTTCGGCCTGGTGGTGGCGCTCACTCACAGAGTCGTCGAGTGCAGTCTGCAACCAAACCTCGTTGGAACACGAGGAGAAGCCGAAGTGCTGGGCGGACCTTTCTTATTGTCTCCTGGGGTTTTACCTCAGTCTCCAGGCTAAGGCTCATTGGGTGCAGGGGTGTCGGACCGTGTGAGGTCTGTGCCACCTCGGTGGGCAGCGAGCTGGGGGCAGGGGGTCTGAGGGCTGCCCTCGGGCCCCTCTCTGCCACCCTCCGGCCCTGTCCAGCTGAGCAGTCCCTCCGTACCCAACCAGACCCCTTCTACCACCACCACCCCCCCCCGCAACTGACCTGAGCTGCCCGCACATCTGCTCTCTGTGAAGCTTGGACGAAGAGCCTCTTCCAGGCCTCACTCAGTGGGCACCTAGCTTAGAACCTCTAGGGAGACACTTAGCTCCAGGGGTCCCTGGAAGGCTGTCTCCCTCCGTGTCATCGACCAGGTCATGTCCCATCCAGGCACAGGTGCTGCACGGAGTGGAGAAACTCACGCTGGAAGGTGCGCCGGGTCCGAGGCTGGGGGTCCACCGCAAAAGTTTTCAGCTCACGTCGAGTCAACAGCGCTAGCTTTGCAAGCGCGCAGGGCTGCCCGCCGGGGGGCTGGCGCAAGCAGGGCCGAGACTAGTTGGCCCCGATGGCGTCAGACACCAGGTTCCCGGGAGCCCTGTATGTCCAGCTGCAGCAGCATGGGTGCCGGGCCAGGCCAGGGACCAACAGGAGAAATGTGAGCAGAGCCACCAGAGGTGAGAGAGGCCAGGTGTGCAGAAGCAAACTGGTCCCCTGGCTTAGGGTACAGCGGCCCCCACCACCCCCCGCCACACTTTCTCTGCAGTTTCAAGCCATTTTAAGTGACAGTGTCAGAACTCTGGTAGAAGACAGGCAGGGGTGGGGGGACCCCCAGCTCAGGAGGGTCATGGCTTCGCCATGGACTTGTTGACGAGGAAGCAGGACCTGACGCCAGCCCCCCGCACCTGCGGCCCCTGCGTTTCTGGCGCAGAGAACATGCGACTCTGCAGCAAGCTGGGGCGGGGGACGTAGCGTGGAAGGTCTCCAGCCACCGGCGGGTCAGAGCCCCTGTTCCCGTTCCCAGCCACCTGCAGTCCCCACTGTGGCTCATAGGTGGTCTTCCCTCGTTCCTGAGTGTGATGCCCCGCGGTCTTCAGACCCTGGACATCTTCAAGCCTGCCCTCTCCTGCCCTCCACTCCAGTGTGCGTCGTGGCTTCTCTCCCAGCCCTCCCGTGTCATTGGCACCCCGGTCGCCTGCCGCCTCCTGGGCCCCTCCTGCGTCGGGAAACCTGCAGGGACTCCACTGGATCGAGGCAGAAGGCCTCTTCCGGGCCTTCAAGCACCTTTGGAATCTGAACCCTTTGTAATTAGTTATTTGCAAATTCATTAGGAAATATTTATTGAGTTGCTAAGTGTGTAGCTCTGAGGATAGGAGTTTCTGCCCTCTCTCCCCCCCTTCTTGTGTCTTCCACATGTGTTCGTGGGCCAGGCTCTCAGTGGGCAGCCAGGACCACGTGTCCAGTGGGTGACGGGTTTGCATAACTGAGAACCTGCAGGCGGGAAGAATTTGCGGAGAGACGTGCGTGCACAGAGGTCTGAAGGGAAAGGAAGAGGAGAGGGATGCGGTGAGGCTGCGGGCAGCATCGGGTGGGGGAGGAGTGCGCCTGGGCCGGCCCAGACGACGGCAGGGCTGGGGACTGTCCGAGCGCAGGAAGGGGACAGACGCCCCGGGGCTGCGGCCAGCCTTCAGCGGCTGGCAGAGGGTTTTACTCTGCGGTGGGGGAAGGAGCCGCGCCTGGGCGCGGGGCCAGCAGAGACCTGGGAGGCCCGCGTCCAGACACAGAAAAGACTTCGGAGGCATGGCTGTCACTTCTGTTAGAAGACAGGAGTGGTTTGCTCCTGGATCCTGTCCTGGTGCCAAAGGAAAGCAAAGCGCAAAGATTGGGGCGTCACCCCAGGGCCGCCCGGGCAGCTCCGGAGCTAGCCAACCCGGGGAAGGGCCTCGTTAGAGATGCTGTCCAGGCGCACCTCACCTCGGGGTTCGTCGTCTCTCACGGGCGTTACCCGCTCTGAGCTGCTGCTTCAGCGGCCCCCTCCCCGTTCAGCCCAGAGCAGAGCGCGCATGCCTGGCCGCTGATGGTGCGGCCCCCTCAGGAGTCCCCGAACCCCTGTGTCCTCCTCTCAGCCACCGTGACGTCAGCGGGTCGTTTGTTGCACACCTCGTCAGGAAGGATCGCAGAGATAACGGATGGAGAGAGAGAGAGGGAACGGATGGGTGGCTGGCAGAGCAGGGCACGTTGTGGGAGTGTGGGAATCATGGACTTGAGTGGGTGGTTTGAACTGCGTGATGCTAAACACTGGATCCGACCTAGTTCACTCAGCCGAGTGTGTTTCTGGCCGCTTGCTCCTCCTCCTTGAGCACGATACCTTCATAGGAGGGGAGCTTGTTTCCCGCTACCCCAAGGGCCATTTTCCTGTGGTGCCTCTTCCTCTCTGTGGTGCCCGGTCTCACCTGTGCCCCAGGTGTAGACCGAGGCCCATCAGTCAGTGACATTTACGGCACTGACATGAGGCCACCCTGTCTGTGCCCCTACTCTACCAATTCTCCCCCAGCCAAAGTACAGGTGAAATTAACTATTTTTTAATTTTTTGGCAAAATATTAGAAGCAGTGTTGTCTAGGAAAAACTGTTATCTTTCAAAAAAAAGTACAAATACTATTAAAGGCCTGATATATTAAAGCAAAGTGAATAGTTTCAAATGTGGGGAGATGGGTCCTTTATTCACAACAATGAACTTCTTGTTCTCAGGCCGTGGGCAGAAAAAAAATTATCACAAGGAAGATTAGCAAAACCTAGGAAAGCTAAGCAGATTTTTAAAAATGAGGGGCTTGGTCTCCGGAAGGAAAGGAGAAGGGGGTCTTTCGTTAGTGAGTAAGGCCTCTAACAGCTACGTCACCACCAGTTTTGCTTATTTCTCATTGCGTGTTGGGTGGAGACAGGCCGTTTGCAGCAAAGAGAAAGACGGGGACGAGGCGTGTAATCTCCCAGGAGTGTGTTAGTTACCTAGGACAGCAGCGAGCGACCTAGGACTACCGAGACCACAAACTTGGCTTAGAACCACAGAAAATCACCCTCACAGACTGGGGGGATGGGAGCCTGGAATCTGGGTGTCGGCAGGGCCCCACCTTCTGCAAAGGCCCTGGAACAGAATTATTGCCTCTTCCAGCTTCTGGTGACCCGGGCGTCCTTTGGCTTGTGGCCTCATCCCCCCAGTCTCTGCCTGCGTCTTCATGGCACCTGTCCTTTCTGTCAGTCTCCTGTTCTGTCTCTAGTGAGGACACTTGTCACCGGATGTAACCCAGTTAACCCAGGAATATTGTATCTTTATCGTATTAAAGACCTTTAATATTTTCTATAGAGTGTCACATTTACTGTACGGGGGTTAGGACTTGAGTGGACTTTGGGGAAGGCACTGTTCAACCCGCCACACACACCAAGGGGACTACGACTTCGGAGACTCGGATTACGTGTCCTGACTATTGATTTCAAAACCGCGCCCATTGTAAGTACCGGAGGAGCAAACAGTCCTTGAGACGGTGCTTGCCTGTTACACTGTGTGGTGATTTGTCCAGTTTTACTTTTTTCTAACTTGCAGCGTTTTGCTCCAGAGCTGGGGGCATTTAAACGGGGGGATGTGCATTGGAATGGGGTGGAGTGTTTCGATTTCTTGATGTTTGGCTGGTTGGCTAGGTTTGTAGGTGGGAGAGCTTCTCAGACGTGGAGGACCTCTGTGTCCTGAGGAAAACACTTTTTTTGCGATGTTCTGAAAAGGCAGCTTGTAGAGCATGCCCTCTGTGCTGGATCAGGAAAAGGTGGCTCCGTGTTCCCTTCTTGATTTGCTCTTTTGTTTTCGTTGTCTCTGGGAAAGGAAGATCAAGATTCCATCATCTACTGAAAGACTGATTTGTGACTCAGAAACTTGGGGTGGCGGTACCCAAGTTGCAACCCACCTGTGTGCAAGAACGTCAGCCGCACCCTTATAATAACTGAGTTTCACAGACGCTCCGATCCATCAGCAGCAGCCGTGTGGGCCACAGTGTGATGCTGTCATTTAATTTTCAGTGCGGCAGCTGTTAAGGCTTGTCTGACTTTCTGCCAGATGCTGCGGACAGTTGTCACGGCGCACGGGAGCAGCCTCGCGTGGAGCTCAGGAGAGGGGAGCAAAGGGGGATTCCAGTGGAGGGGCGCGGGGCCCAGGGCCCCCGCTCACGGAGAGTGTCCCCACTTCTTTCCCTGGAACAAACCCTTTCCAGGCCGTGGGGAGGCTCTTTGGGAACCGTGGGAGGTGCTCCCCAATTTATTGTCTGACGGCTTAAAAAAAGGGCCCTTGTAATGGTGCGGTTTAAACAGACATTTCATTCCCACAATATATTTTTAAAAATCTCATGAAATCCTAACAACTATGTTATATGCTTTCCCTATGAAGACTTACTCCTCAGCTTTGACTATGTTCTGGAATCGCTTTTGAGGTTCAAGTTGGACATTCTTTGGAGTCTTACTGGCCCTGTCTTACAACATGTTCTGTTATCACTGTTGTCACGTGTTCAATTTCATATAGTTTGGTAGTTGTTCCAGTGATATCACTTAGACCCGTGGGGGCCATAAACGCCTGTTTTCTTTATTTTTCAGACTTATTTTTTAAGGAAAGATGACTGTCACCTCACAGAGAACCATGGAAAGGTGTAGACCAGGGTACCACTTGGCCCAGGCCTAGATCAAAGGTCGTGCGATTTAGCGAAATTCCGGGGCAGCGTGTGGGAGCGCGGACTTATGCCTCTGCTTGTGAGCAATTATGTTTGAGAACCACTGCTCTGTTTTGCTGTGTATAATGTTTTGGTCCATGTTTTTGGCCCGAACTTTCGGGAGGAAAAAAAATCTTTCATTTTAATTTTTTAATTCAATTATTTATTGATTTATATTTAGAAACAATACCAATTATCATGTTCCAGGGCAGTATTTTGCATACGGATGTCACTATTGCACAAATAAAAGAATTAAGAATATCTACACAGATGCGGAATTGGTACTCTCCATGTATAATGTGCATCTTTATTTTTCCTTCAAAAATTTGGGCAGAAAAGTGCACATTATACACGACAAAATACAGTACTCAAATGGATCTAATCGATATCTTCAGAGCATTTCATCCCAAAGTAGCAGACTATACATTCTTTTCAAGTGCACATGGAACATTTCCTAGGTTAGACCATGTGTTAGGACACAAGTCTCCATAAATTTAAGAAGATTGAAATCATATCAAGCATCTTCTCTGAACATAGTGGTATGAAATTAGAAATATCAGTCACAAGAGAAAAGCTGAAAAGCATACAAAGACATGAAAGCTAAATAACATATTTCTAATCAGTAAGTTAACAGTCAGATCAAGGAAGAAATCAAAAAGATACCTTGAAACAAATGAAAATGAGAACACAACCACCCAAAGTCTATGAGATGCAGTAAAAGCAGTCCTAAGAGGGAAATTCATAGCATCACAGACCTACCTTAAGAAACAAAAAAGACCCCAAATAAACAATCTACCTTTACACTTAAAGGAACTAGAAAAAGAACAACAAACAAAGCCCAAAGTGAATAGAAGGAAGGAAATAATAAAAATCAGAGCGGAAATAAACAAAATAGAGTTTGAATAAACAGTGCAAAAGTTCAATGAAACTATGAGCTGATTCTTTGAAACGATAAACAAGATTGATAAACCTGTAGCCAGACACACAGAGAGAGAGAGAGAGAGAGAGAGAGAGAGAGAGAGAGAGAGAGAACCCAAATTAAATCAGAAATGGACGAGGGGAAGAAACTGACTCCACGGAAATACAAAAGATTGTAAGAATATATTGTATAAACAGCTACATGCTAACAAATTGAACAACCTGGATGAAATGGATAAATTCCTAGAAACATACACTCTTCCATAACTCAATCAGGTAGAATCAGAAAATCCGAATAGACCAATTACAACTAATGAAATTAAAGCAGTAATCAAAAAATTACCAACAAACTAAAGCCCTGGACCAGATGGCTTCACAGGTGAATTTTACCAAACACTCAAAGAATAAATAACATCTCTCCTTCTCAAATAATTTCAAAAAAAGTTTCAAGAGGAGGGAAGACTCTGAAGCTCATTATACATGGCTGTATTACCCTAATTCCAAAACCAGCAAAGGACTTTTTTAATCTCCAACTGAAACTTTGTACCCATTAAGCAATAGTTCTCCGTTCCCCTCCCCAGTTCCCTGGTAACCACCATTCATTCCATTCCACTTTCTGTCTCTTAGAATTTGACTATTCCAGGCACCTCATGAAAGTGGAATAATAAAATGTTTGGTTTTTTTTAATAACTGGCCTGTTTCACCTACAATGTCTTCAAGGTTCATCCATGTGGTAGCATATGTCAGAATTTCCTTTCTTGTTAAGGCTGAATGATATTCCATTGAACACATATACCACGTTTGTTCATCGGTTCTTCTGTTTCTTCCTTTGACTGATGCTTGGGTTGCTTCCACCTTTCGGCTGTCGTGAATAATGCTTCGATCCACATGGGTGTACAGACACCGTTTCAAGTCCCTGCTTTCACTCTTTCAAGTATATGTCCAGAACGGAATTGCTGGATCAAATGGCCATTCTCTCATTAATATTTGGACGCACTGCCCTCCTGTTTCCCACAGTGGCTGCACCATTTCACACCCCACCGGCACTGCAGAAGGGCTCCAACGTCCCCACATCCCTAGTAACACTTGGTATTGTCTGTTTTTTCTTTCTTTTTAAAAATAATTGCCACTCTAATGTATGAACCAACTGCGGTGTTTAAATGAGTTGTATTTTAAGGAACTTGTTCTTGTTTTTCAATGGCCCGTTCATGTTGAGCTCTCTATTGCTCATATGTGCATTCAGAACTGCGGTTTGCCTTAACCTCTGCGGTGGCATTTCAGACCTCTGTTAATTCACTCTGTGACCCTCCTCCCTTTGGGATGAGAGGTTCAGATCCCTTACAGTTTGCTGTTGTCCTTGTTTTTTAATCTGTTGGTCATTCTTATTTTTATTTGGCCCAGAACAGTATTTCTAGAGCCAACCGCACCACAAAAGAAAAGTTATTAAAAGAGAGAGAGAGAGAGAGAGAGAGAGAGAGCGCCAGCGCCCTGGCTGGTGTGGCTCAGTCGATTGAGCGCCGGCCTGTGAACCCACAGGATCACTGGTTCGATTCCCAGTCAGAGCACATGCCTGGGTTGTGGGGCAGGTACCCAGTAGGGGGCGCATGAGAGGCAATCACACATTGATGTTTCTCTTCTCTTCCTTCCTCCCTTCCCCTCTCTCTATAAATAAATAAATAAATAAATCTTTAAAAAAAAATAGAGAAGAAGAAATAGAAAGAAATCCACTGGCCACCCATAGTGGACAGGGCAGGAAAACAGAGGAATTAGTGTGGGTTGACTCTCCGTGGCTCCAACCAGTCCTTTGGAAAAGATGTTTCTTAACTAGTTCTCGGCTGCTTTCCAGTGAACTTTCCTTCAAGGGCAGACATGTCAAGGTTTCGCCAAATAGAGATTTTTCCCCTCCGTGCTTTGCAGGGCAACTGGTAAACCGGGATCCCTTTGGCAAGTAAACACAGCTGACCCTCGAGTGAGGTGGGTTTGCACGGCATGGGCCCACTTGTACAGGTTTTTCCACTTGACCCGTGCAGTTCACGCCCATGTTGTTCAAGGGTCAACTGTATTTCTAAAGGTGGAAACAGCCCTTATAAACAAATGAAGAAACTTAGGCTCAAAAAGCACATTGGTATCAGATGGAGTTAGGGCTCTGTGTATCCAACACGAGCTCCAGATTCTGGTGCTAATTCAGCCACATTTGGGGCAGAACAAAGACTCACGGGGCTGTCCCTGCAGTTTGACGGTCAGGTGGGTGCACGTGGTCAGGGCACACCTAGCCTGGGCCCGATGGAGCAGCGAGGTATTGGCATATAGGGGGATACATTTGTAGCGCTCCCTGAAAGACAGTCGTGTGCACTCAGTTTTTTACATGGTCAGCACGGCGAATGACGCATTCACGAGGCATGCCCTGCCCTGTGTTCAGCTAGGCTTAGAAGGGTTAACGCAGTGAGCGCACAGGTGATTTTAGAACAGCGGCCCCTGGCGAGTGATGTAAAGGAACTTGTTGATATCCTGTCAAAGCCGGAAGCCTGGGAATGCAAGGCTTTCACTGACAAGGGACAGAGAGAAAATGTTTTAGGTTTTGTAAGCCTCATGGTCTGTTGGAGGCCTCTGTTCCAATTAAACTTTATTTATGGACACTGAATTTGAATTTCACATCAGTTTCACCTGACACAGAATGTTGTTTTTTTTTAATTTTCTCAATCATTTTAAAATGTAAGAAATATTTTTAGCTCACGGGCTGGACAAAAACAGGCAGTGGGGCCAGATTTGGCCCCTGAGTCTTGGTGTACAACCCAGTGGGAGTCGGAGCTTCCAAGAATGTTTATTTTTGATGCTGAGATTTTTGTATGTGGAGAAAAACTTGGATGCAAACAGATTAGAAGTCCATTCTAGCAAGTCGTTTGTGAATATTTAATTTATGAGATGAAAATAAATATTTCCGGCCACATGCCTTGGTATAATTTGGTTAGCTGCATTTAATGGCTTCAAGAAGGCAGAGATTTAGGTGGTAGGGTGAGCCTGCCAGATGAGGGAGGACGCTGGAGGGTTTGAAAACCCTGGCATGTCGCTGAATTCTGCATCATGCGTTCATGGAATTGGCATGTTCATTTTCTCCTTTCCTAAATGTTTGCTCCTGGAATTCTCAGTTTCATTGTCAGTGAAAATTGGTTGTTTTTTTTCCCCCCACAACCCTGTATTATACATTCTCAGAATCTGGCACGTCACACCACATTCCCTTTGAATGGCTTTAATTCTGCAATTTTATACACCCCTTATCTTCTAAATTTAATTTGTTTCCAGAAGTTCTGCACAGAAAGGAGCCATGATATTTCTTGAATATTCTCAAGTTTCTTTTTGCAATTTAATAGCAGGGGGTTTTACTGCCTTTTAAAAAGTATTTTTAATATAAAAAAGGCCATTTTCTCTAAGTTGAACTTTATAATACAGGGGTGACACTTTAATGACTATGTCCTGGTTCTAGACGTATTTTTCTATCCAAAACAAATGGTTTTTCCCAAGTTGTTGTAACCCTGCAATAATCATTTAACCGTCTCATGGTCTTAAAAACGCCTAGAATATTGAAGTTTTATCATTGACAAGAACATTCCAAAAATTTAATATTAACCTTTAATCTCACAATATAAAATCAATTCCTGACAATCCCAGTCTTCACACGAATCATGACAAAAAAAGAAAAGTTCTGCTCTGACCGGTGTGGCTTGGTTGGTTGGAGCGTCATCCTGTAACTGAAAGGTCACAGGTTTGATCCCTGGTCGGGGCACATGCCCGGGTCCCAGGTTTGATTCCCTGGGTTCAAACAGGAAGCAGCCAATTGATGTTTCTCTCCCTCTGTCTCTCCCCTCCTTCCCTTCTCTCTAAAATCAATAAAGCATGTCCTCAGGTGACGATTAAAATAAAAACGAACAAAAAAGCAAATACAAAGCTCCCCATCGGCGCCCTGCACTACCAGCAGATTCCCTAAGCGCACCCAGTAGCTCGTAGAGTCACCTGCGGTTCCCCGCTTACCGGCAGCCTAACTAGAGAAGCTTTCTGACGTGACACGGGCGCATCTCACGTCTGCGCCCGCAGCACAGCAGCCTGCAGGAGGCCCCGCCTCCTCGGTGCGCGAAGGCGAAGAGCCAGAAGGACCGTCTCCACTGCTCCTCCGCTGGGAGGCCCCATGTGGAGCAGGCAGAGCTGGGGCTCTGAGACAGGAGGACCTCACGGGGAGCAAGTCACAGTCAAGGTCGCAGAACCTGGGTTTACCGCCCGACCGTGCCTGGGCGTAGCGCAGAGCCCACTTCTTCTGGACACATTGTTGGGACTAGTTGTCCCCATTTTGATCGTAGAGGGTAGGGAGGTGTCCCACAAAGGGGATGTCGTGCTGGATACTCCGTCCTGCATTCGTAGTGCAAAACAACTGGCTAACAACGAACAAAGCTGAACGGACGAAGGAGAAAATAAAAGTCCGACCAGTCCAGGGTCCGTGCAGACAACTCGCATACGATCCAGAACCGGTCCTCGTGGCATCAGTGGTGACTCACAGAAACGGGGAAGGAAGAAGAGTGTGTGTTTGCCTTTCTTTCAGGTCTGCACCACATCTGTAAGGCTTTAATAGAACACCCGAGGGTTTAGAGCCCGTCTCTGAAACCCTCTAAGCTGAGTTGAAGGCGATGGAGAAATGAAGCCACCGGTAGTTGAGGTTACTAGGAAAGGTTTAACAATAATCTGTTATGTTTTGAGCTTTCCTTCTTATCCTTAAGCGTAAGGAGAGTGTGTCCCGTCCACGATGCTTATGTCTTTCTCCATTTCCACGCGTGTTAATTCGCCCGCACAAAGTGCCGTGGTTGGGGGTCGGGGGCGCGTAAGCGGCAGGCGTTTATTGCCTCTCCGCCCGCCGGCCGGGGCGGAGATCGCAGTGTGGGCAGGGCCGGTTCTTTCTGCAGGCTCTGAGGACGGCTCTTTTGCAGGCCTGTCTCCTAGCTCTCCGTGGTTGGCTGGCCGCCTGGAAGGCGCCTTGGCTTCTAGAAGCCCTGCGCTGATCTCTGCCTTCGTCTTCACATGACCCCCTTCTCCAGTGCAAGGGTGTGTCCACACTCTCTCTTCTCCCAGGGCTAACAGCCCTACTGGTTTAGGGGCCCCCCACAGCAGCGTGTCCTCCCTCAGCTCAACTCATCACATCTGCCCTATCTCCAAGGGCCCTATCTCCAATAAGGTCACGTCCTGAGGTGCTGGGAATTAGGGTTTCAGTGTGTGACCTGGGGGGAGGGGAAGGGCACAGTGCAAACCACAGCAGTACCCCTCGTTGAGATATTGCCCCAAAAACCCACAAAAAACAACAAAACTATTTTGTTAATGTAAAGGTCTGTGGAAAGACATTTCTTTAACTAAAAGAATTTTAACAGTTTGTGTGTGTGGACGCTGAAGGGCAGCACAGCTCTGCAAAGTGAGGCAAAAAAGAGGCTTATAGCTCAGTTAGTTTAGAAAGGGAATTCTTACGACTTTACTGAAACGCATTTTATAAGTGTAGCTGTTGTGTCTGGAATTTAAGCTTCTTTATATCCGCCCAATGTGAGAGGCAGTCTCAATGACCCACAAAGAGAGACTCAGTGGGGAGATTTTCGTCGAATAGTCATTCCTCTTTTTAGTGGTTTGGAAGCTTTGAACGACCGCTCGTTGTGGCAGTGCAAGCCCAGGTTTCTTTTCCTGTAATGTCAGGAAATTATGATTGGCGTGGACAAATGCTTCAGCATGGCGGGGCACTCAGGTGTCTTGCTTGGTAGGCATTTGAGAAGAATGTGATTTTTCAGGGGATGTAAGGAGATCACGTGTGGTATTGCACTGTATTCTTCACATGTGAAAAAGTGGATGCTCTTCAGAGGGAAATAAAATGCTATTTTTATGCACTTCGGTTGGTGTTCATTGAGGTTCTAATGCCTTACAGCCTCATGTCCGACAGCCTTTAGATGCAGCCATTTTCAGTGTAAAAACAGTACAAGGAAAAGACAAACTGGAAATGGCTGGTTTATTTTACCTTCTGTTCCATGATGGCTTTTCGGAGAGCGACCTCGGAAGTTTAAGCTCCATCAACATTAACTCAAGGCATCGGCGCTGTTTTTCACTGGTCCCTTGTTCCGTGTCTGACACGTGCCTGTGCGTTACATTATCGAATTCTTTCTGCCTTCCTAGGAGGTATGTACAGTGTTATCCTCATTCTCTCTATGAAAAAAAAAAAAGATTTTTAAATGTTGAGGAATTGAACCACGTCAGTCGGCCAGCAATGAGTGGAATTGAGTTTTCAACCTGAGTTTTCTGATTTTTCCCTTGAGAGCTATCCAGAAGCTACCCTGCTCATTCAGAGCTGCGATCGTATGCTATTCTGTGTGGACACATTGTGAACTGGGAATTGGAACATAAAAATGTGTCGGCGTGACTGTGCTGGGTAGGTCATAAGCCCTGAGGGACAGTCAGGACTAGTGGAAATATTTCGGGAGGTCGTCAACACTATGAGACAAGTTTGTGAGAGAAAAGAAGAATCCTGCCCGTGCTCTCGGGACCTGTGAGAAACCTCATAAATAAACATCGACCACCAGAAATTACTTGTAAAAAGCCTTGATTTTCATCCTCCCACTCTGATGTCATCTGAACCCAAGTCTATTTACCCAGATGGCTGACTTTTCCCTCTCTGCTTCCTTCCAGCAAGAGCTAATGTTTCGTTGAATGGGGCTGGTGATTTTTCACATTTTGGCGGAGCAGATGTGATGGAGTAAGGAAAATTCCTGTGTTGCGATCGATTTTTATTTATTTATTTTTTAAGAGAGTCCTTTCACTTTTCAGACGGAGCAGGTAGCTTTTCAACCCCTGACCAGCCCTTGTCGCCAGGATGGCTTGCCGGGCGGGAGGGTGGAGTGGAGTGGAGTCTGTGTCTCTCCTTGATTGGAAGGCTTTAACTTTGTGGCATCCCCAGTGAGCGGGTAGCGTTTGCTCTGACATTGTTACAGATTCCCCACAGGGTCTATCTCTGCTCCTCTTCTCTCGAGGGAAGGAGGAAGAGAGAGTCCTCATCAGGCCTGGGGAAGAGAGAGGGAGGACGGAAAAGAGTTTGGGTTGCATAACCCACCCTTCTCCAAGGATGGCCATGTCAGCACACAGGTGCACGTGCCCAGGTGCACTCATCCTCACACCTGCTCACGCACGCACACACACAAGTCCAGCTGCGTGGGCTTTCTCGTGAGCTCTGCTGATGGGTCTCCCCTACAGCCCCACGGCCTTGGGGAACTGTAGGAGCTGGAGTCTGCCGGGAAGGCTGGCGGCCTCCCGGGGAATCTTTGGCGCTGCCACGGGAATGGGCCGTACTCATGTGAACCGTGGCTAATGGCCACTTAGTGCGGATTCTCTCCCAGAGGCTGGAAACGGCCTGCCCATGGGTTGAATCTAGGACACAGGTGTGTTTTATTTGGAATGCACAGTGTTTTTATAAAAAAATGAGTTTATTGCCAACTTTTAAAATCGAGACTTTGATATAAAAAATGGGGTTTTATGTTCTCATAGGAAACCCGTCAGTTGAAGAACTACCACCCTGTTTTGGGAGCGGGGAGTGGGCCGGGGCCGTACGGACCCCACCAGCTTCTGAGGGTCCGCCCGTGGTCAGGGCCATGTATTGCCCCAGTCACACTGCATGTGACGGTGCTCCTTCTGCTACCTCCCCGGCCCCTGTATGCCTTTGAAACCATGCCACTCCAGCATCGTTGGGGTGCGGCAGCCAGCCCCACGGTGTCACTTATCTCTCTGTTCAGATTAAAAAAAGAAAAGAGTTGGAGAAGCTCTCGTATGCATCGTTTAGGATAAAAACACAGGAAAAATATTGGCCTATAATGTTTTACTCACTGTATATAATTTCTTCAAAGACCGTTGAAGAAGGACTGTTGCCAACTATGCATCCATAGTTATATACCCTGTATCAGCATTTGCGTATAAAAACACCGTGTTTTGAAACCAAACCTTTGTTTGGGCCGTAAAGTTTTTTACCTTACTCTTGCCACCTATCTCTCAGCCTTTCATCGCGGATGTTTAGCTCTTCATACAGTCACGCAAAAACAGTGTTACTGTTCGAACAATCACAGAGAAGGATTTCCTTAGCAAGTGTAAAAGCTGACTTGCTCTCGAATATATTTTTGGAATAATGTTTTTCCCAACAATATTTTTGATGTTATCCAGTCAGTGTCTTCTTTGGCTATCTTCGAATTTGGGTAAAGGTAATTTTTTTTCATACAGTAGTTTTAGAAGGTAATTTTAAGTTGCGTTTGGCCTACTACGGAGACCATGGCTCTGAGTGAGAAGCGGCTAAGCATCCGATGAGAAGAACGTTGACCGATAGGCCTCACAGGGCACCTAAGAGACGAAAGGCTCTGTCCTCAGCTCATTCCTTAAAAACTTCAGTGTTTTATGAGGGGCTCCCGTGGCGGGGGGGTGTTGGCGACGGCAGTGGTGATGAATGTGATGAGGATGGTGATGGGGTAGTGGTGGTGGTTGTGGCCGTGGTAACAGTCCCTTTGGGGGTAGCTTTATGGAACTGTCATTATTTGAAAAACATCCTTCACTTGAAAGACTAATTCGAATCATATAAAAAAACACTTTTAATGTCAAGCTATAAGTTTTGCCACTAAAGCAGATCAGAAACAGAAATACGTAGAGCAGCCACCCCTGCGCTGGATTGTCAAGTCGCGGGTACAGATATTCCTGACAGCAGCGGACGTCCCTGCTTTGGGGACCTCACGTTTTCACCTGCATGCTCAGGCGACAGGCCAGTGCGCAAGAACATAAAAGACCACGCGATTTTCTTTATGTTTTTACCCCTCAAATAGATATCATGTCTTTGAATTATGATTTCCTTGCAGAACTTTTTAAAAATGAGGTTTGACCTGCGCGGCCCCGAACCGGCCCCACAGGCCGGGACGCCTGCTGCGGGCTGTGCGCGTGCCCCTTCCAGACCCTTCTCCCCTGCTCTTAGTTTGGTGTGTCCCAGACTGACCTGCCCGTGTAGTGGAGCCTCTCAGAGCACCACTTCTTTGTCCCGATCTTGACATTGGCCTGATGCCGGGCTGTAGAATAGAGGTTTACAGGTGAATAGCCTTTGGAAATATGTTCTGAAGGCGTCTTTATTTTCAGGGAGCTTTATGTGATGTTTTATAAGCAATATGGTCATCATCTCATACCCCTCGAGCCACTTTTCCTGTCCACACAAGACCTTCTGATAGGCCTTTCAACAGCTACTTCCTCCAGAAAAGCTGCCGGCGGGCGAGGACCCTACCTGTAGCCCCCTCATGTCTTCCCTCCCCTGTGTCTCTCTTCTTGCTGGAAATACAAAGAAACTGACAGTCAGCACATGGCATTGCAGATATTTTTTAAAATGAGGGGATATTTAATTTGACAGTAATTCTGATTGTTAAAAAAACACAATCGTGAAGTAGCCCGGGGAGGGGGCGGTGCTGTGCCTGGTGCCGCCCACCTGGGACACAGCATTTATGTCCCAGTTTGCCAAGGTCACTGCCCTGGCGATGTGCCCGGCTGCGTTTCTGCGCGCCCCGGGCTGGCCCTGCCTTGTGGTGCCCACTGCGGGCGCCGGGACACTCGGCCCTGCTCGTGAGGGCTGGATGAGCTTCTCCGAGCTGTGCGAAGGCAGTGTCGTGCCCGACGTGACTGTTCCGACGTCGGACAGACAACGGGGCAGTCACTCTCGGCCCCTCGTTTTCCTGTTGTGGGTTTCCCTTCCTCCTCTGCTCTTAAAGGCTCTGTAGTCGGTGGCTTGATATGTCTCGAAATGGTTGCATTTCTTCTGTTTCCAGTGATCATAGTAAGAGTTTTTGCCTCATTAGAAACCAGGCCACCATCTCAGCTACCTGTCTATACATGGGCCTTTTAGAAGATCCTCCAGCTGTAAGTTGTAAGTTCGCCTCTTTTTCTTGCACTAAAAATAGTGACTTGAATTGGGCCAGTCCAATAAACCGATTTTGGGCTTGGCCACCCTTCATCTTGAACACCCGTTGGGTCCCCTAACCCGTTAGGGTTGCTCTGATGAAATGCTGTAGACTGGGTGGATTATAAATGATGGAAATTTATTGCTCACAGTTCTGGAGGCTGGAAGTCCAAGGTCAAGGCACCTGCAAGCCTGTCTGGCGAGAGCCTGCTTCCCAGACGTTCATCTTTTTGCGGTCACCTCACGTGGCAGGAGTGCAAAGGAACTTTCTCAGGTTTCCTTTGTAAGGACACTAATCCAACGACCTAAGCACCTCCATAGGCCCTGCTTCCCAGTCCTATCACATTGGGGGTTAGAATTCCAACAATACACTTGGGGGACTCTACCATTCAGCTCAGAGCACCCACCTTGAGGTAACGGGTATGGGTTTGCTTAACAGAGAGTATTTGTACACTCTCCAGAGAGATGGCCGTGCGACAGCCTCCACTTTCTTGGACTGTGACTCAATGCCTTCGGTGAGAAGAGGAAACTGTTCGAAAGGCGGAGCCGCGTTTTACTAGGTGAAACCAGGTGCAGTAATGAGATTGAGGTTGTGTTAACTTGGCAAGAGACCAGACGTGTTGGAGGCCCCTCAAGGAAACTCTGTCCTTCCCCAGGTGGTCCAGGGTCTTCATTCCTATCCTGTTCTTAAGTCACAGACCCAGATCTCTCAGAACGCTGCCCGACAGGGGGACATCTTGCGCCTCCCCAGTGCCAGCCCTGCCGTCAGAGAGGGAGAGGAGCTGTGCCACCCTCTGGGGGCACGTGGGTGCGAAGTGCTTTATATGAACTCACCTAATCCTCAAGAGTGTCCCCGATAAGCAGCTGGGGCCACTGGGGCTTGAAGTTACCATACAGCTGCCCAAGGTCACACACCTATTAGGTGGCAGAGCCAAGGTGGCTGGTCAGTACTTGGTAGTAGAGGTTGGCTTTACACCTGAAGGAGGAGGAGGAGAAGGAGAAGGAAAAATGTTAGTATTTTAAAGAACAGGATAAGCGATGGAAACTCGGTCATTTAAAATAGGCTGTTGCCCACCTAGGTCTGTCGGAACCCGTGGGTGATGATGGAGGCTGCACCCTCAGCAGGTGGCCTTAGCGGGCATCCATGTGGACCGACCGCTGAGAACACAACCAAGGAATAAGTAGATGCAATTCCTATTCTATAACTGTTGGGTTGTTTTTTTGTGAGATTGACCCATCAAATTAAGCTGCTTGCATTTCAAAAAGAGTATTTTCTTTTTTCCATGTCTTTAAGCATCCGCATCATATTCCAATGTTAGCTTCTAGCCAACTCTGAATTTCAGCAACATTATCCACTTTTGCAGAGAAAGTACCTTAGAGCTTCAAATTTGTAAGAAATAGCTTAAGGATCTTTCTTTTCCTTTCTCTATTTATTATGATTATTCTTTGAACAATTTATTTCTTAATGGTTATATTTTTCTCTGGGAAAGAACCAGAGTTTCTTCAAATAGTTTTTTTTTTTTTAATCAGAAATTTCCAGCTGGGAGAAGAGCTGTGAAATAAGTTATCATTTGTACAAGTTTATCATCAGAGAAATAAATACAAGGCAATAGAGGAACAATGGAGAGTGTATTTTTGTGATAGCAACATAACACATTCCTAATATTTGGCTATAAACTAATTGGCATATTTTAGAATCAGAAATGTATGGAATTATGTGATCATAAAACACGCAATGCTAAGAGGGGAGAAAAGAAGCCAAGTATGGAATGAAGTTGGAAGGGAAGCCGTCCCAAAATGAAGCTTTGGCAGGAGGAGGGGACCTGTGTGTGCCAAGTTTTAAGTGAAAGCTAATTATGGTCATGTTACCAATTGTGCAGAAAGGAGAAAGTTGTTGATTCTGGTGCTTTAGATAAACAGGTGACTGAGCTTTTTTTCAAAAACTGAGGTACGAGCATTCTTTTTTGGCAGAAAGCAGTTCGTTAAAGTGTGGGTAGTAGGCCATTTAAGCTTACCCTTGTTAGTGTCAAGAAGAATGAGACATTACAAATAAGTATTTTTTAAAAGAATATTAAAACTGAAAGGATATGTCACACTCAGTGATTCCAGTAAGTGGACTGAATGTCTTGGCTTTTATTTTTGCAGTGTGTTTGTAATCTCACTTGAAATCCATTAGAAAGGTGACGGTAAAATATTTTATCATTTATCGCCTGGAGAGAGAGGCCTGAAAAAGACCCAGTGACTGGGTCTTCGAACAAACGAGGCTCTGGCTGCAGAGCTGTCCCGCATCTCGTGGGTAGAGGGCGCTCTTGTAAAGAAAATACTGTCCCATAGGCACCGCCCAGGATCTCGCTGTGCTGGGTGACGTCAGCGTCACCATGGAGACCTGGCTCCACCACGGGGGATGGACCGCAAGGTCCTGCTTTGGAAATGTGTAACTAGCAGCGGCTTTTATTGCCTTTGTTTGAATCGCTGCCCAGGCGGAGGAGGCCCACCGGAAGCTCGGAGGAGAGGAAGTCCATATTTGTCTTTGCTTTTTTTTTTTTTCTTTTTCTTAAGCAGCTTAGCCTCCTAGGAGGACTGTGTGTAATGACAAGTTACTGGAAAAGCTATGAGTTCAGAATTCCCATTAAGAGAGAACACAGTGGGGTTTTTTTTTCTTTTCGAGTCAGAGAACTGATTAAACTTCCATTAAAAATTTATTAGACAGTTTGTAGTATAAACTGTAAGTGTAGAATATATGTGGTGACTATTACAATGGTTTTATTAACTGAAATGTATAAAACCACAAATGTGGGGGCACATGTTTCTGTGAGCTTGAATAGGCTTGTGTTCTTACAACTGGGGAGCGAAGAGACTGCCTTCAAATTCCAACCGGCCTGGTCTCCAGTTGCTACTGGTCTCCCGTTTATCTGGCTAAATTTTTTAATCGGCGAAATAGTGATAGTAATAACAACTGACTATTGCCGAATAGAGCCTGTCTTGTAACAGTGTATATTGGGGATTAACTGCGGTAATGTATGCAGAACGATTTTTATTGCTCTATCACACCGGAAGAATTTTCGTCTTTTCGTTTTCATCATAGAATTACTGTGGTAAAACATTTTAGGACCAGTACAGACGGCGGTAACCAAGAGGAATTAAGTTGTTAGTCCAAGCCTATACAGTGATTATGGCAACTCTGGGCTCGGAACCCAGGCAGCCCGACCCCCTTTTAGGGCTTTTCCACCACATCTGGCAACTATAATCACCCATGTTTTCAGAGACATGGAAGGTATGGCCTGCGCTCAGCACCGTCAGAGATAAACTCTAATGTGATCAGGGAGATGTTTTATATGGGGCTAGATTCCTGTACTAACCACAGCAAGAGGTTAAAATTGAAAATCGGTAGGCTAGTATACATCATGAGCCATAAATTGATTACCCTCTTTATTAATTACATTATACACACACACACACGCGCGCGCGCGCGACTTCTTTTCTAATGTAGGGGCATTTCAACGGAGGACACTCTTCTCAGGGGAATGCAAATCTCTGATTCCCACAAAACTAAAAGTTGGTGACAAATCCCAGAGGCCCTGGGATAAGACAGTGGGTCAAGAACTCTACTTACCCATGATAGCAGGTGAACTGACTTGCAAAGGACTTGCGCAGCGTCCTTCTGGTGGAAATCAAGAGGCATGACCGTATCCCAGCTTCACGTTAGCAGCTCCTGCCAGCGTTGCACCAATTCCCTACGCTAGTTCCAAGTATGCTTTTCTCCAAAATAATTTTACTAATAAAATTCCTCTTCCCAAAGTGAGAAGGAGCAGCCCATATACTCCATTCTCTCCAAATTTGCTTACGGAAGAAGTCTGTCGGAACAGTGCTTAGGAACTATATACTATGTTTTTAAAAATTTGATTTGTTGATGCAGGCATACGTCATTTTAGTGTGCCTTGTTCCCCCCCCCCCCCGCCTTTTTACAAATTGGAGGCCAGGCCGTTCACCCGCACACAGATTACAGTTTGCTTTCCTGTGGCACCGTGGAACTGAACCCGCAGTATCTCTGAGGTGTGCCTGTATTAGGTGTGCATTTGAGTTGTACTGATTTGGAAGTAAAAAGAGCTGAAATTTATTGAGGATTTACTTCTGACTCATGGTCTGAACTCATCTAATCCTTAGGACAATGATTATGATACCCCACGGCCCAGAGGGATTATCGAGTGGCTGAACTCTGAACCCGCGCTTGGCCTGCGGGGCTGTGCTCTGTGGAAGCTCTGCCAGAGCCATGTCTCTGCAAAGTGTCAGAACCATGCCCAGCAGGGGACGCGGCCTCTGCCTTTACTGAATTTAGGATCTTTTGGAAATAGGACCTGTTTTAAGATAGCTGACTGGGGCTTCCCGCCAGGCCCGCGTCACTGGTGGCGGGCAGAGCAAGGGCTGAAGCTCCGCGACCTGCCTCCTGGCTTGTGACAAAACCGCAGGGAGCTGATGCATGGGACCCTCGGCTGAGTCACTCCTTCAGAACAGGGTACTAGGAGCCCATGGGAGTGTGCAACTGTGCGCACTGTCCTGGCAAAGGAGTTGGGACACATGAGGGCAGTCGTACGTTCAAGACCTCGCACCGGTGTCCATCCATGCTTCCATCCAACCTTCCATCCGTCTAGCCTTCCATCCATCCATCCATCCATCCATCCATCCATCCTTCCACCCATCCAGCCGTCCATCCATCCATCCATCTGTCTGTCCATCAGTCCTTCCACCTATCCATCCTTCCATCCGCCCAACAAATGGTTACTCACTCTCAGATGCTGTGTCATGGCTCAAACTCCTGTAGACATGAGAGGGAGGTTGGCACCAGATTTTGCGGAGTCTGAAATGCCAAGCTCAGAAAATGAACTTCAACAGTGATGTTTTTCTGAGCCATGGAGAGAGATTTTGAAAGTTAACTGAAAAAGAGTAGATCGATAAGAATTAAACAGGATGGATTAGAGAGAACGGGGCCGGGTGAGAAAATCCCCGAGAGGGGAGGCCACAGCGCACGTGTGGAGGGAGAAAGTCCGGGTGGACGTGGCGACGGGCGCAGGCAAAGGCCTGGATTCGCGGCGGCTGCGGCAGCGGACTCCGCAGCCACAGGGGGACAAGGAGGATGTGCCAGCTCTCCCGGGGCCGGAGCAGCGGCGCCGCTGGGCGGCTCGGAGAGGAAGCCACCGCATCTCCCCACGTTGGAGCTCTTCCCTCTCCTCACACCTGGTGTCCGTGCGTGTGCACCTTTCCTGTGTCCAATCTTGGTGGCTGTTTCTAGCACCTGACGCCCACTGAGCAGGGATTTCATGAAAGACAGGTCAGCTGTCACTATCCCATTGTCGCGTGGAACACTTTGTTTTTTTAAATCCATAAATGGAACTTATGTTTTTAAGCTGGTTATCACACTCAATTCTGAGAACCTCAAATTCAAAAAGGAATAACACTGTATAGATATATAAAATCGGATCATCATGCAGACATAGGTTTTACATTTTTCTACCTTGTCTAATCCGTTGATATCACAAAGTACAGTAATGCCTGAAGGAAATGCTCAATGTTGATGTAGAGCTGCAGTGTTCAACCCGTTTCTTCTCGCGGCACTCACATAAACTAACTACTAAAATTCTGTGGCACACCCCAAAAAATAGTTTTTGCCAATCTGACAACAACAAAAAAGGTACGATTTTGATTCATTCACTCCAGATGACTACTGTCGTGTTGGCTGGTGTCATTTTGTTAGTTGACCACCAAAGAGAAAAGAGGGCAGTGTCCTTGGTGAAATGGTCCGGTATTATAGTTTTACAAATTCTTGCGGCATATAGGTTGGCAGTCGCTGGCCTAGTGAAAAGGGTCCCAGTGTTTGTCTGTGATTCTGTCAGCCGAACACCCTGCGGCTGCCTCCAGACCTGGGACAGAGGGCGGGAGGCGGGAGCTGACGTGTACGGATCGGTCTAAATCTGTCTCGATGGTGACCTGGTGTTGATGGCTCCCCAGCTGTCAAACCTTTTCTCAGGGCTTCTCATGAGGAGCGGTTTTATAAATTTGAATTTCACCCACGGACCATCCCCCTCTCCCTGGTGGGGGCCCGCGAGCAGGGAAATGGTAAACGGGCCCTGAGTGGAGGGCACAGGAAGCCGCGCGCTTCCGACGGTTGGACACGTTCTTGGCTCTGCGTCCTGAAGACCAGGAGCTGAGCGAGTGCACGTTGCTTGAGACAGAGATGCCGTTTCTCGTCTGTTTGTGCCAGGCAATGACAGTCGCTGCTCCTTGGCCATCACCGCGTGCCTTTCATTGTTTCAGAATCCTGGATTCGGTAACAGCATCAAAAGCATGTCGCGTTTCGTTGCCCGTTTTGCAGCAGAACTGTACCCAAACTGCCCGAGCCGACCGGTCGTCTCTTCTGTCCTCTGTGTCGCAGGCCCAGAGGAGGGTCCTCAGTCCGGGCTGCGACGCCGTGGGCGGCAACTTGCTCCCACCTGTTCTAGTTTCAGTGATGCAGGGTGTGGCAGGAGGTTTGCAGCTGTTCATCTGGAAAACAGTACAGTGATTAATAAATAACAATGACCGCCATTGTGCGCGCTCACCACTGTAAGCCCCTGCCTGCCCCGCCCGGTCGTGGCTGTCCGTCCACTTAGCGGCAGCTCGGAACTTGGGCGCGTGCGACCTGGTCAGCGGCCTGCTGTTCTGAAATGCAGACAGTGAGAGAACGTAGACAGTTTCCTTCGGAAAACAGTATTTTTCACTGTCGGAGACCTGCTGTCGAGCGTCCGGCGCAGAGCCTGGCACAGGGTAGGCTCATCCTAAATGTTCGCAGGAGTCCAAACAAAAACTGAAAAAGCAAGTCGCTGGAGAAAGGTGGCGGCTGTGGAGGGAGCAGGGGTGACAGCTCCTGCCTCTCGGAGCTGCCGACGTCCTTTCCACCTGGGGCTGCTCTGCGAGGAGGGGGCTCTGGAATCAAACGGCTGGGAAAATACCGGCTCTGTCTCTCCCTTTGGAGTCGTGACGTATCGTGCGTCAGCCCAGTCAGCTTTGCGAGAAGACCAGACGTAAAGGAGCGCGCCTGTGCAGGGTGAACTCGGTATTTCCCAAGCTGATTTGCACAGAGCCTGTTAACCGTTCACACCTCAGGAGATACTGTTCTTGAGGGGTGACTGTCCCCATTTTTGCCTGAGGGAGAGACCAGGTCTTATTCATTTTTGTGTGTAAATGCAGTGTGCCGACTGGCACACGCAGGCACGGTCTGGACCCATGCAGCTAAAACGAAAATGCCTTGCATGGCATTGGGTAAGGTTACACCGACAGGGACAGGACAGCTGGGTGGGGGGGCTCTGTCACGGATGTGAAGGTAAATGGAGTCACAGTTGGAATCAAGACGAAAGGGAGGGGTAAAGCCGACAGTAGGTTTTGAACACAAAGGGCCAGTTTTTAACCCACGTGTGAGAGTGGGGCATCTGACACCGCTCTTGAAGACCCGGTCCCCCTTCCCTGAAAATTACAATGTCCCTCTTAGACCCCCTGTGTTACCAAGCTTTTGTAGACAGAACAAGCACTGGTGACCACAGTTGGACCTCGCTCATGCTTACTGCCAAACTGTTCTAGAAATTTTGTTCTTAAAACTTCAGCTAAGCAGTTATTTGGAAATAAGAGATTAATTGGGAAAACTAACCGAAACCCACACATCCCTGCATCGGGGGACTTTAAAGAAGCCTTAGAGCACCCTGATGTGTCAGGGCAGTGTCACCCAGAACTGACAAAGAGCGAGCCCCAGAGAGACCCCGCGCACAGAGCCGCAGGCAGGTAAGGGAGGGGCCAGCAGTAAACGCAGGCCAGAGGAGTGGGGCGCCCCCAAAAGATTTTACTCCGGTCCTCAGACGCCCAAGGGAAAGGCCGTCAGAAGGCCTGTCTCCTGCGGGCGGCCTTGGCATTTGCTCCAAGGGGTCGTCAGAAATGGAAACGAGGTTGGAATGAGCAGTGTCCCCGGGACCTTGCGTGGGTATGACACACGCGGTGAACAAAGCATCTCGTTGCCTAGCCAAAGACAGAGAGCAACATGCCTGAAATTCTTCATCGTGACCACATTTACTGGAAAAATGGCATTTAGCTCTCAGAGTTTTTAACGGGGCAGAGGAAGTTGAATACATATCAAAAGGTGGTTCTACACCCTTCCCTTCCCGTGACTGTAAGAAGGCAGGTGGCATGAGTCGTTTGAAGTCGAACATTGCTTGAGTGGCGGGCAGACTGCAGTCTCGGCTGGCAGGCCTGAATCCCAGCAAGAACGGACTTCTTCTGTCACTCTTCTTCTGGAAGGTTCCGTGTTTGTTTCACCTCAAGGTGGAAGGGGTTTAAAGGATATCATTGCATTTGTATCATGACACCACTATTTTTCTTCCGTAGTCCCCCAGAACAGCAGCCATCACGCACACGCAATGGCATCAGTTACTAAAAAATGTCTTTGTCACTAAGAGTCACGTGCTGACTTTTATTGCTCTCGGGGCTTCTCGCGTTCAGGAGAATAAAGGGGCGCTGAGCTGCCACATGTTGCCCCTTCCCCTCTGCTATAAAAGGAAAGGGCTCTTACCTCCGAGCCTATCGATCTGTCAAGTAGTAAATGTGACAGTTGCTGGCTCTGTCCTCCTTACCCCGCCCTCCTGCACCACTGCATCGTAACAAGTTTCTTACTGGGAACAGATGCCGGAGCCCTCGCTTTGAAAGTCCTCGGGAGAGGCGGGCGGGCCCGGCCCCGGCCCCGGCCCGGGACGGGAAGTGGCTCGGTGCTGCCGCGGGCCTGCCGGTGCGTCGGTGTAATTGCTGTTCCGCTGACCCCTTGCTGACGCCATGCTTTTCTCTTGTAGGTGATGTGCCTTCAGGACTTTTTTGGTGACGATGACATTTTTATTGCATGTGGACCAGAGAAGTTCCGTTACCAGGATGATTTCTTGCTAGATGAAAGTGGTAAGGAAAAAAAAAAAGTTCAAAACCAAGGGAAATTTGAGGCAGCTTTCCAAAATGAGCCGCGCCAGGCCAGGCTGATGTCAGCTCCAAAGCTACCAAATCAGTTTCAGATCTCGGCCCAGCGCGGCTTTTCCATTGCTCGGATTTCTTTGATTTTTTTTTTTTTAATATAGAAAACAGATGAAATGATAATGGGGAAGGTTAAATCACTTAGAAGGGTAAATTACCGATGGCTAATTTATAACCACTTAATAACTAAATTAATGTTCTGTAGAACACCGTGGCGTGGATTTCTACAATTTTAGTTGTGTGTTTTCCTCAAAATTTATACTTGAGAGATGTACAATCATAAAATTATCGGGTGCGTTTCTAGGCCCCACTTCCAGGTGGCCCCCTTTCTTTCCCGTTTCTTTTAAATATTTCGGAATTTGAGGCCGTTGCCATCCGTGAGAGATCGCAGCAGAGGAGCACGGCGTCCGTCCATGAGAACTGAAATGTAGAAAAGGGACAGTTGTTAAACAGGCAGAGATGCGTCTCAGGAAATGCGGATTGAAGGTTATGACTCAGGAGCCCCTCTTTCTGCTGTTATAAGTTATCCCGGCATTTGAACAGCATCACGGGACAGGTTTTAAAAGAGACCTTTTTATGACAATCCTACTTCTGATTTAATTATGGGAATATTGCATAACTATTAACAATTCTAGTTCTAGCCCATTGGAAATGGTTTTTGAAATGATGATGAACTTTTTGCCTAGGTAAATGCAAATAAGACTTATTAGGGGGCTTTTTTGGCAACGCGGATGGGAAGTATTATACTTGAGTACCGACATAATCGGGTAAGTGATGTAGTGTGACATTACTGCTCAAACGTTGCTAATTAGTAGTCCCGTAGCGTGTCTAGATTATATACATATGTACATTTCAGCTACATGCATTTAAGCGCATGTACTACAATTATTTCATCATTTGTAAATGACTCAGAGTGTGTAGGGAGGAATAAGATTAGTCCTTCATTGTGAAAACGTCAAGTGCCCAATAGAAGTTTATATATCGATGTGTCATTTGAAAAACTGAGGTTATTTTGGTTCAAATTTTTAGCAGGAAGAGTGGCTTGGTACCTCTTTCCTTCCGCATAAGATTTTTCTAAATATGTTCCATCTTTATCCCGGATAGGCATGCCCACCTTTTTAGGCGAAGGTTATGCAAATATATCCCGTATATCAAGTCCCCAGGGGGAGTCCCCACCCCTTCTTCAGGGTCAGGCAGCTTTGCCATGGTGCGAAACGGGCTGCCAGGGGTCAGGCAGACAACTGGACGGCAGAGTTTTGAAATAAAGAGACGGCCTTGACTCCCCATTTACAGAAAGCAGCTGCTTCTGACAGAACGGTCTGGGAGACCAGACGTGCTCCGAAATGAAAGCCTCGCTCGCTGCTTTGATATAGAAAACCGGCTGTCCGACTGGTGCTGGCATGCAGCTCCGTTCCCATTGGCAGAGTCGCCCGGGCCCCCAAGCCCTGGGTCTCTGTCCAGGCCCCAGGGAGACCTCGCTGGGGGCAGCGGGGCTGGGCTGGGCTTTGCCTCCCAGCAGTGTGGGACCCCACAGTGTGCTCTTCTCACCGGCATGGGTGGTTGCAGGGCAGGCTTTCTGAACATGCAACAGGAGAATACCGGAAAATCCTGTGTGATTTCCTATTAGAATCCTTTTCCACTAAACAAGAGCATACACAGATCGCTCTGTCTGTGTGTCCTCCTCTCCATCCGTCTGTCAGCCACGCAGTGCATGTGTGCACACACGTGTCAGGACGCCCTGCCCATGGCTGGTAGCCTGGCCCTGCCCAGGCCCACGTCAGAGTGTTCCGCTGGCAGATGCACCCTCTCTGTGTCCTGACGTGAAAAGCATTTGCCGAGCAACAGTGCCCTCCCCGATCCTAAAAGAGACACATGGATGGCCGGGGGTGGGGTGGGGGGATCTAAATTGAGATTTTCTTTCCTTGGATGAACTCACCCGGGCGACTAAGTTCACACATTGACAACTGCAGTTTCCTGTTGCGTGCGCGGCATGTTCTAGTGCTAAGGCGTTCGAATTGGAATCTTTTGAAAAGTGCCCAGGGCGCGATGTAGCCCAGCCCAGCTGTAGCCGCTGAACAGTATTCGCACATGGAGGTTGCATTTGGCTTGATCCAGATTAGCTTCCTAAAAGGAGCGTCAGCGGGGGGCACAGACATCTTCAGAATGAATACATGTACCAGGCCGTGCTTGGTGTCCGGGCGCCAACAAGTGGCCTTGTGCCGCAAGGCAGCGCCTTTATTTCATCTTTCGGAGGGAACCCAGCTCCCTGCGTGTGTGGGATTACCAAAAATGCGTCCCCCTAATTCCTGTGGGACCGTCAGGGATCTCCAGCTACGAGCTGTCCGCTGGGGACACGTGGCTCAGGGGGCTCCATGGATGTCAGTCCTCAGTGGAAGTGGCAAGGAGCCTCCTCCCTCCCTTCAGTTTTCACTTAGTAAAAAAAACAAAAAATAAAAACAAAAGAAAAAGCCTTCCTGTGCCCAGCCCAAAATGGAACTGTTTTGGCAACATCGCCATCGATGAGTGGCGTCTTCACGCCTTCGAGCACGCTGGCCACGCTGGCCACGCTGGCCAGGGCGCCGCTGCAGACGCAGCCGCGGGCCGGCAGCCCCGCCCCCGGCGCGCTGCTGCCCGACCTGCAAGGCGGAGACGCGCAAGGAAAATGCCGACCCGCGGCCCGGACGCTGAGCGCGGTTTTGCTTCTGTGTTGATGACACATTGACAGAGTGGTGATTTGTGGCCATTAAAGCGTGGCAAGGTTTTTTCAAGCAATGCCTACCTCCCACCTGGGAGGGACAGTTAACTCCTTGGTGATAAGTCTGTCACAAAGGCCCCCTTGTGTCCCCCACCCCACCCCAGCCTCTACACCGACACCCCCAAACTAGCTTGGCCACTTTCTTCTCCTGCTCACCTTCCGCTGCCAGCCCTGCCACCTGCTCGGGAGTCTGAAGTATCTGGCGTCCCCTCTCTTTGTTTTTACCGATCCCGAGGGCTCTTGGTTCCGACGTTCCCCCGCCTTACTCGAAACTCACATATCTCTGCTTGGGGGCATTGGATTCCTGGGGCTGCTCCAGCCACGTTCCGAAACTGGGGGCTGAAACAACAGAGTGCTTCTCTGACAGCTCCGGAGGCCGGAAGTCCAGGGTCAGGGCGCGGCGAGTGCCCTGCTCCCACCGAAGGCTCTAGGAAGAATCCTCCCCTCCTCCCTCCCGGCTTCTGGGGCCGCCGGCAATCTTGGCGTCACCGGGCTTGTCTGAGCTCTGCCGCCACTTCCACGTGGCCTCCTCCGTGTGTCCGGATTCGCCTGTTCTCATCAGGACACCAGTTGCTGACTTAGGACCCACCCTACTCCAGTCTCGCCTCGTCTTAACTCGGTCGCATCTGCAAAGACCCTATTTCTAAGTGAGGTCGCAGTCACAGGCCTCCACGTGCACATCTTTTTTTTGAGGGCGGGGAGACACAATTCATTCCACCACAGATGTTGTTTGAACTTGAGGTACAAGTAAACTCATTTGTTGGTTTTGACCTGTCTGCGGATTCGCACAACTGTAGCTTTACATTCAGTAGTGGAGAACGCAAACTGCAGAGCTGTGACCAGTTGCCCCTCACCTGGCCTTTCAGAGGGACAGTCACCTGATGGGTCAGAGGAATGAGTGGGGCGAGGCTGAGGATGTCCGCAGGGCACCTGACAGTCCCCTCAGCTAAGGTGAAAGTCGACAGTCTGCATGCTCGAGGTGGCTTCTGAAAGGTGCTGATTTATAGGCGGGCGTCCAGTGGGCGGGAGGAATCTCTGTTAGAATTGGCCCGTGATGTTGCTGAAGGGAGGGGCTGCGTTCGGTGAGCGTCTCTGCACAGGGCCCTGCCTGGGGTCTGTGTCGTTCAACAGGGTTAGTGGCGCCCCCTCGTGAAGCCGATGCCGTGGGGTTGAAACCATCTTGGGGGGGAAGCTAGTACAGCAGCAGACAGGCCAAGAGCCCCAGGATTTTTAACAGGACAGGTAGTTTCTAAGATGAAATTGAATTGGTACAAACAGGCAATGGTCTCACTTAGCAGGGGTGTCCGACCTTTGGGCCTCTCTGGGCCACACAGTAAATACACAAACACTAACGAAAACTGATGAGCAAGAAAAAAAATGGTTTTAAGTAAATTTACGGTTCTGTGCTGGGCTGCATTCATAGCCATCCTGGGCCGTGTGTGGCGTGTGGGCCACAGGCGGGACGCCCCTGCGACATTTTTATTTAAAAAAAAAAAAAGGCCAACACTCAAAGCTCGGTGAGCAGCCACGCAGACTGAGCAGCAGCCCGCGTGAGCGTCGCCTTCGGCTCATGGCGGGCGCGCTGAGATGTGACCATTTCAGTGTGGCCTCCTGTCTGTCACAGAAACTTTCTGGCCCTCTGATTGATGATGGCGAATATTGGCTGAGACAAAAAATTAAAATTGAAACTGTTCAAATTACAAAGCTGGTGTAGAGGTGTAGTAGGTATAGTAGGGAAGTACAGAAGAAATTTAAATACTTGAACCCTCACGGGATGTTTCTCATAGGTTTGTAATGTTTATACTCCTGAAGTTACAGAAGTGAGAAACTACACTAAGACTCGGGGGGTTGTGTGCACGCGTGCAGGTGTGTGCAAGTGTGTGCATGTGTCTGCACGTGTGTGTGCACAGTGCCCTTCTCTCCGCACCACGAACCCATGCGAACACAGCCTCTTCCTGGTCATGTGATGCCAGAGGGGCTGCTCCCTCAGCTTCCCTGATGGGCCCCGTGGTGCTGGGTTCCCAGGATCTGCTTGGTAGACGTTTCTAGAAATGTTCCATCCCAACAGCTTTCCAGGGACCCCATCCCAAGTGAGGCAACACGGAAGCTGCCTCCCGCCTGCTCGCCCCGACCCTTGCTGCTGCCCCAGCTCCGGCGGGACCGGGACAGGGTTAGACGCTGAGGCGGGGGGACGCAGTGGCCGCTGGGCAGGAGGCACAGGTCTGGTCTGGGCTCCGGGCCCTGCGCGCTGTGTGGTCTCCCCATCCCACGCCTGCTTCCTATTCCGTAAAACACCTTTTTTTTTCCTGGGTTGTAATGGACCCCAAATGAGATAATAAATGTCAAAGCACGTCCAGCACTGTGTTCCTCATTACTTAGTGACTGATGTGAGCGAGTGACACCTCGGCTGAAACGCACCGCCTTGCGGGCTGCAGCTGGGCCCAGGCACGGGGTCCGCGGGCGGCGCGTAATGGGAGGCAGCTGTGACCCAGGCCTGCGGTCGTGCCCGGGAGACCCAGGGGTGATTGCCGACCGCTTTCCCCCCGCTCCCCAATTCCACGCCTGTGGTGGAGTGAGGGGGGAGGCTCAGGGGCTTTGGAAGATACTCTCCCCACCTTGAAGGGGATCCCTGGAAGGCGAACCCTAACCACCCTCAGAACCAGCCAGACGTCCACAGCCAACACTCCCAGGAGTCGCAGCCCTTACGTGCACATTGATGCGGGGTGCGGGGATGGGCCACAGCTGCCCTGCTCTGTGCTGGGCTGCGGACACTAGTCACTGGGGACAGCTGGGAAGGTGTGCAGAACCTGGGGGAAGACTAGGCCTCTTCTCACCGTGGCTTTTGATTCATTCTTTAATGCAATCATTTACTTATTCAGCAAGCTAAGCTAATTTACCGTGGGCCAGAGGTGTGCCAGGTGGAGAGAGCTATAGGCAGGAACACTTCGTGAAATGTGACTTTTAATGTTGCTGATGTCTGAAGTTGTCAAAGGACAGCAGGGATGGACTTAGTATTATGCTCAGTGAAACAGGTCAGACAGAGAAAGACAAATGCCATGTGATTTTACGTATATGTGGAATCTGATGGACAGAATAAACGAACAAACAAAACAGAAACAGACTCATAGGTACTGAGGTCAGACTGATGGGTGCCAGAGGCGAGAAAAGTTGGGGGACTGGGTGAAAAAGGTGAAGAGATTAAGAAGCCCAGACTGGCCGTCACAGCAGTCACAGGGTGTAGAGTCCAGCACAGGGAATATGGTCAGTGATGTTGTGACAGCTGTGTCTGGGACCAAGCAGGTGCTAGAAATACCGGGGGACTGCCTTGTGAAGTATGTGATTGTCTAACCACTATGCCGTATGCCTGAAACTAATAAAACATAAGGCCGAATGAAAATTGTAATTGGAAAATAAATTTTTTTTTAAAGTTCAAACCAAAATAAGTAAATAAACAAAGATGTCAAAGGATCTTAGGCACTGAACTTGGACCCAAAATGCAAAACGTCGCTTTATTGCTCTTGTGTGTTTTATCTCTTTGGAAAAATATTGTGATGAAATGACTAATGGGTCACAGGAGACTGACAGTTCTCTATAGATTTAAATTTTTAATTGGATTACATGGCCAGTTTAAATTGAACCTGTGGGTAGAATTCTTTGAGATATGTGGTAATTTATGTGTAAAAATTTTGTGTGTCAGTAGATGTTAATTCTACGAAGGTGCAGTTCTATTTAAAGTAAAACGGCAGTGCTGTCTCATTGAATAATTGCCCACGTTTCTGTGACATTTGACTGTCGTACAGAAATACTGGTACAATCAGCCCTGACCGCACTGATTTAGAGAAGGCAGCCTGATGGTTGAGAGAGAGGGGTGGAGTTCGTTTGTTTTGCGTTTCAAACAGAGAGGACACTGGCTAATATGCTTTGCTCTTGTCAGTGGGTCCCCCCACCTCTTGGCAGTGGGAAGACCATGGGGGTCCTGGAGATTTTCTCCACCATAGTTCCGTTTTAGCTCAGGCACCAGTATAAGCTTTCCCACAACCCAGTGCTGTTTTCCATTTTAATCTACTGCCGAGCTATGGAGACATATAGAGTATTGTACTTTGGAGACAGACTCTAACTCAGGGAGCAACCTGTTCCTTTGCTACAAATAGATGGTTTTTTACTGTGCAAATCAAGACGTTGTATAACACATGCAATCTTTTCTTTACACTGTCTCTTCTGGTCTCCAGAAAGCGGGCTGCTTTGTCTTTTGTTCGGCATCAAGGACGCCTGAATTGTCGATAGGGATGAACCCGTCAAATGGAACCTTAAAAATGAGTCCTGCATGTAAAGAGTTTTGGAGACCCACCAGTTCACTGTCCCTCCCAATACACAAGTCCTCTCCGCAGCATGGCGGCAGCTGTTCGTCTCTCCCCAGCTCTGTTCTGGAAGCTACAACTGTGTGAGAAGGGCATTTCCACCGTCCACTAGTGCTGGTTTTTAATAGGTTTCTTCCTTACATTGAGCCCAAGGTAATCTCTCTCTAGCTTGTCCTGATTCTTCTGTCCAGAGCAGTGAACGCCACCAAGTGCCTTCATTTGCGGAAGGTGAGCTTTCCCCCAGGACATCAGTGTGACCGGAGTCATTCACTGCACACCATCCTGTTTGTCCTTCCCTCTGGGCCAGTGTCGCTATGTCCTCACTTATCTTCTCGCCCTCCCCCCCCGCCCCTTTCAAAGAAAGGAGAGTCTCTTTCCATCTTGAAGGCAGCAACAGTGCCCTCGATTCTGTCTCCCCTCTTTTCCGTGGCCTGCCTCATCGGCCCGCCCTTCCTGTTGTTTCTGTGGATTGGTGGTTTCATCCTAGCTTTGTGCCCTCTTTCTCCTCAACCTGTGGCCGCGCCTAGAGTTCTCCTAAAACGGCCTTCTGTCATCTCTAGCATCTCACCAAACCACAGTCCTTTTTGTCTCTGCCAACAGCGTTTAAAAAATTCCTGTCCCTGAAGCCTGCACGTCCTCATCCCTGGCTCACTTTGTATACCTTTGGGTCAGCGGTACACTGAAAACACAAGGATTACGTGGGGTTTTTTCCTTGTGAAAAATTGACTTCCACACTTTTTTCAAATTTGTGTAGTGGCAGAAGTTCTTCTGCCACGGGATACTTGGGCAATCTCAAGACCTTCCTGCTACCTCCTAAGATAGTAAAACGTGTTGCGGACTTTTTCAGCTACGAATCACCATCTCAATTCCCAAGCGAGCACGCGTAGTCCTAGGCAACAGTCATTCAGAAATGACCCTCTTTCCATACTTATCCAGGGCTCCACGTAGTGAGTCTCTTCTCAAAAGGAGAAAGGTAAGGTTGATGCCTTCTCTCCTTTTCACCCACCTCTTCCCTGTGGCTCGGGTCCTTTCAGGGTCAGGGAACGTAGGAGTGGAGCGGGTGACGAGACTGGGGAAGGGAAGGCCCTGGCCTCACTGGACTGGCGTGAGCCGGCTTCGGGCTTTCTGGGCCAGCAGCTGTGGTATGAAGCCAGCTTCTCTTAGCGGCCTTTGCATGGTTCTTGCAAAAGGTCCCTTGGCGGTGCCTTTTCACTCATCTTTCTGATGTTGTCCATTGTTTCCTCCAGGCTGGGATGTTTCCCCTCCATCTTGTTTTCAGAAGCTCTCCCCACATGGCTTCAGATGGTCATCTTGGGAGGAATTCAAATGAGATTCATAGCAGCTCCACTCCCTTAGAGACATCAAAACACTCATATGACCTTTACCCCAACAGTGGGCCACTCAGTGCAACTGGGTCTCTTAACTCTGCAGCCCAAGAGCCACGGATGAAAACCAAACACTCACACACCACCTCCTATTTCCCTACACCCGCAGACCACATTGGCCAAGCTCTCCAGCTCTCCCAGCGAGGCAGCACTGCCCTGAAGGGAAGCACCTCCCATCTTTTAGAATAAGGGGGTTTACAGCGCAGGTTTCTCTAAAGAAAACCTTCTCACTGATCTTTTCTCTCGAATAACTCGTCTTTTATACCCTTGAGGAGGGATGGGAGACTCAGGCATGTAATTTTTTGTCTGTATCTACTTTGAAAGTTATAGAAGATGATCCCTCTAACCATGCACTTTGGTATCTGATTTATATCCCTTTGGAGTCTGGGTAAAAATATAATTTTGAAATCCTATGACATTTGCAACTGCCTTCTACTCCTACCACATATGTAATGGTTCCACTAAACAAAGATAACCGTCAAATCACTCTATCCAGCGCTCTCATTTTTTTTTGTCCTTCATCCACCTCAGTTTCTTTGTAGCATCTGACATTTTTGATGGTTCCCTCCTTGAAATTTGTCCTTCGTTGTCTTTTTGCTTGCCCCTTTGACTATTTCCGGTCTTTCTTCAGGTTTGTTCTTGCGCCGTATATCCCTTAATAATTGCTCCCTAAGATTCATTCCTCAACCCTTTTTGCTTCTTAATTACTCTGCTCCTAGCCAAGTTCATCTACCTTAATGGCTTCAGCAATGACGGCAATGACGGTAGACAGTGACGGTGACAAATGGCAACCAGATGGTATGCAATAAGCGCAGCCTTTGAAGTATGTATAATTTTCCCAATTTTACAATTAAGGAAATTAAGGCTTTGATGATAAATAATTTGTCCAAGGCCACACAGCTAGTTAATGTCGAAGGCAGAGTTCAAAGCCAAGTTTGTTTATATTCGACAACGCACTCAGGCTCTAAGCGCACCTCCGCCCTCTTCTCCGTCTCTAACGCGGACGCCTCGCGCGCCCCAGAGCCGCGGTTCCGGCTTCCTGTTGCGCACGTGACGCGGACACCCCGCGGCCCCCGAGATGTAGCCCGTGCCGCCGCTGAGCTCATGGCCTTCCGGGCCGGCGGCGTCCCGCCGCCTCCCCGGCAGCGGCGTCACGCGGCGCCGAGCTGTCCTTTGCTTGCCCTTCGCTGTCGCCCGCCATTAGCCGCAGGGCGCCCGCTGCTGGTCAGTGCCACGGCCGGCATCTCAGGTCATGATCTCCGGCCTGGACCCTGACAGTGCCCGGTTCACGTGCTTCCCTGGGGGCCGGTCTTCAATCTCACCTTCCACCGCGGGCCCGCCCAGAGACGGAGTTTCCCCAAGTCGCTAGACCAGCCCCGCCGCTGCCCGGGGACTCCGGGGCGAGCTCGTCGAGGGCAGAGGGCAGCCGCCAGTCGGCTCTGTCCCCGCCGCCGTCACCGCTTTCCTGCCTCCTCACGCCAGCCACGGGAGCACTTGCTGCTCCGCGCGCAGCCATTCACTGTCGGTGTCTCCGTCTTTGCTCCCACTGCCCCGTCAACCCAGAGCGTCCCCCCTTGCCCCGCCCCCCAGTCTCCCTTGCCCCTTGAGGTTTAATTCCACAGTTGCCTTCTTTGTACCGCCTTCCGCCATCTACCTGATTTCAACCAGTTACTGAGTTCCCGTTCTTTTTATCAAGGTGTATCTCACGGAAGTCTCAGAGAAACCCTGTAGCGTTGCTTTACAAACGAGGGATGCCACGCGAGGAGGGGCTAAGAGGCTGCTCGAGGCCACACACCCCGGGGGTGACAGAGTTGGGGCGGGAGCCGCCCCCCAGACTCCTCCTTTTCCTTGGACCTCGTTGTCAGAGCTGTGGTCAGCCCGGCTGACTGCCGCCGTCTGCCCCCTGCAGCCCCTACGCGGCGCCCCGAGCACAGCCAGGGGCCCTGCAGCGGCGGCTGAATCAGCGGACGCAGGAAGAACCTGCCCCACCTGTCAGCCCCGCGGAAGCCTGAGGCCTGATGCTTCGCAGGGGCTGTTTCTCCAGACGTCCCGCGCAGGGTTCCTGGGACTGTTCCTCTTAAGCTCTCCTCGTTCCGTTTCTCTAGATGCTTCGCGGTCAGCAACATCCTCCTTAAATAAACCCAGAGCTGAACGCAGTTCTCCTTGGGGGTTTCAAATAGCGTAGAGAATATAAACTTGGTTAATAGAAGCGTCAAACTTGTTCAAATGCAGCCTGGGATTGATTGTGGTTTCCTAAAGCAGTCGCCAAGCAACGCGAGCTCACGGATAGCTGTGGCCCATGGAACGCGCCGGGGCCCTCTGATGGGATGTCAAGCCGGGCTCTGTTTCTTTAATTGCAGATTTGAACCTCCACCCAAGTACTTCCATTGTGTCCATGCCAGAGAGCATCTTATTAATTTTAGTCGTTAATTATGCTCACATTAAGAGCCGGAAGGATCCAGATTCTGACCGTGGGTAAATAAAGGCAGAGGGTAGAGTTGAAATAAGGTCCGACTGGTTCCCAGGCCTTGGCTCTTCCTGGCTAGTTTCGCTCCCGAGGACGTGTCTGGCCAAAGACCAGTAGCTGAGCTGCCTGAAAAGCGCTCAGGCAAAAAGGCAAAGAAACAAAAAGCAACCCTAACCTTTGTGTGCTTTCCCACGGGCGGCCGCGGCTGGACAGCCAGGGCCCCGATGTCCCTCTTTGGCTGGATCATTGTCCTCCGGTAACAGGGTGACAGTCCCATGAGCAGGCACCACAGGCTGTCTTGTCCTCTGCACAGGCACGCAGGTAGGACTCTGCTCTTCCTGTGGGTCCACAGGACACGTGTAGTCGGGGCTTGTTCCTGTTGGAAACCTGCCAACCTGTCCCCAATGCCGGGCAGCGTTAGGGGCCACTCCACGGTGTGCATTCTTGAGGTTTAAGCAAAGACGGTTCTAGGAAGTTAAATCTCTACCTACTGGAAAGCAGTCAAAGCGAAAATCACTGTGGAAAAGTACATCCTACGGAAGTAATTCTAAAGTCTAGTTTCAAAGTGGGGCAGTAGTTTGATGTGTACGTGGATACAGGTTGTCGTTACAGATTTGCATTGTAAGTGTTCTGCATAACTGAGATATAATAAGATACTGATATTATATGACTCTTGACTGACCAAAGCTAGATTTTCTTGCTCAATGGTTGGAAAATAAATGGATAAAGCTTTTAGTTAAAAAAAAGAAAGAAAGAAAGAAAGAAAATAATAATGACTGCGTGCCCTGGCTAGTGTGGCTCAGTGGCTTGGAACATCATCTCATAAACCAAAGGGTCGCCAGTTCAGTCCTTGGTCAGGGCACATGCCTGGGTTGTGGGTTCAGTCCCCAGTAGGGGGCGTGCAGGAGGTAGCCAGTTGGTGTTCCTCTTGCACATTGATGTTGCTCCCCCACCCCCTCCATTCTCATCTCTCTAATATCAATACGCGTGCCCTTGAATGAGGATAAAAGAAAACATCGTGTGAGGGACTTACCTTCGTGCGTCACTGGGCAGAATCACTGTGAGGGCAGGAGCCTGTGTTTCCTGGAAACCTCATGCAGATCAAAGAAGCGTTTCTCTACGTGTGTGTGACTCTTAATCGAATGATCAGGACAGAGCCCGGGAGAAGGAGCAGCTTTGTGGAGCCGCACCCGCTACGGGACCAGGCGAGTCCACCCCTGCGAGCATGGGGGCAGGGACGGAGCACGGCAGCCCTTGTCGGGTCAGGGACCTGGCCTCCTGTCGACCAAAGACACAGTGGAGCCCTGTGTTCCATCCAGTTGTGCCGGTGCACCAGGGCCAGCTGACCCGGGGATGGCCTTCCGTCCACATCTGGGCTTCCCACCAGTGTGACAGCTGGGGCATCTCACGGACGTGACCACTGAGCTCCCTACCAAAGCCAGAGAACGGAGCCTCGATAGCTTGTGAACTTACTAGCTCTGGAGAAAACAAAATGTCTTCTTTTATAGCTTTGCCTCTCAACCTTAGTGTCAGCCTAGTCAAATTCACATTGTAAAACCTCTTTTTTGTTCACTGGGACGCCATTAGAGGTCGGAAGATTAGTTTACACTGTGGTTAGTATCAAAGACCTGTGAAAAAATGAGTACTGTTGTTTTTCTTCCTCAAGTGAGAGATAAAATGTTACAATATGCAATAGGCTTTCCAAATATGAAAATTAGGCTAACTTAATGTTCTAAGTAAGAGGGTTTATAGGCAATGAACATGAATTCAATTTAGTATATTACAGGGGCCTGATCCTGTAATATACGCGTGAATATGCGTACACTCAGTTTGATTCATGTTTAGGGAAGTTCTGCTAAGAGGCAGACACAGTTCTGAGCAACAAGCATATAACAGTAAACTGAGGAGAGAAAACTTTTTGCCTCCGTGAACCCTATAACCTAGGGGTGGAGGATTTTTCGTAAGTGAAGTCATAAGCAAATGACATAGTGTGTGAGAAGACAAGTGCGTGAAGAAGAAGGAAGTAGGGAAGGGAAGAGAGCGAGTGGACGGGGCAGTGTGTGGAGGGGCGTGAGTAGGTACAGTCAGACATGACGCTGTAGGAGGAAAGACCTCAGTGAGGAGGAGACACTTGAGCAGAGATGTGCAGGAGAGCATGGAACCAGCCATGAAGATCCCGGGGGAGGAGAGGCCCAGGCGACGGGAGCAGCTGGCCCAGAGAGCTTGTGGCGGGCGTGAGCCTCGGGGACCCACCGCAGAGCTTTGTGTGGCGGGTGGGCTGCCCTCCCAGCGTGCGCACAGACCCCACAGGCTAAGGGCGCTGTCCCCAGCAAGCCCACCCTAATTGCAGGCACCAGTGCCCCATGCAGGGGTCCATCTTTCTGACAAACTGGCTACAGATTCATGGGACCCCCACTGCCCCTCCCAGCTTCAAGCATTTGGTAGAACAGCTCACAGGGACTCAGGAAGGGGCGACATCAAGAATACAGTTTTGTTAATAAAGGTTACAACTGTGGACCAGCCAGAAGAAGAAGGCAAGGGCTGAGGGGGCCCCTGGCACAGAACGCCTGTGCCCGCTCCCTGTGGAGCCAGGACGTGTCACACCCCCTGGCGCATGGACGTGCACACCAACCAGGAAGCTCCGTGGGGCTCAACGCATGGAGTTTCTCCTGGAGTGTCATCACGTAGGCCGAATGGGTGACTGAATCCCCGGCTGCACTCCGTCTGTAGCCCCGCTGCTGCCAAGAGGTCGCGTGGTCAGTCTCTCTGTCATGGCCAGCCCCGTCTTGTCATCTCGTTAGCATAAACTCAGATGTGATTCAAGGGCCCTCCCCAGAACAACATGGACACTCCTATCACGTGGGAAACTGACAGGAGTGTCTGACCCACGGCCGGCAGGCTGCACATGGCCCAGGACCGCTGTGAATGCGACCCAATACAAAATTGTAAATTTACTTAAAACCTTTCTTTTGTCCATCAGTGTTTGTTAGTGTTTGTTTATTTAATGTATGACCCAGCGACGCCCAAAGACTGGACACCCCTGTGAGTGTAAGTGTTTAGAGGCTTCCTCCCATGAACCCAGGAAGAAGACCAGACACCTTTATTTTTTGAGCCCCACCCAAGGTTTTTGTTTTTGTTTTTTGTTTGTTTTTTAATTGATTTGAGAGAAAGAGGAAGGGGGAGAGAGGCAGAAACATTGACCGATCGCCTCCCGTATGTGGGGATCGAACTCACAGTGTTTTGGTGTACGGGATGATGCTCCAACCAGCTGAGCCATGCCAGCCGGGGCCAGACACATTTTTTATCGTGCGCCGTGAGTGCTGTCAAAACCTGGGGAGACGTCCGTACTAATTCTGTAACGACAACAATGCCAACCACTTGTGATAAGGAGAAAACAAGCAGAGTGATACAAAGATGAACTCATCAAAAACTGGGTCTTTGCGGAGAAAGACAAAACGACCAGCTCTCGTCTCAAGGGAGGCCGGCCGACCCCTCTCATTTGATGAGCCTATTTCAAAAGTTTGATGTCTGTGTAAACAGGGGCCATAGAAATGCTTTAATAACTGTGTAGACAGTCAGCTCCCAGTGAACTGTTCTGATTCAGAGGGGCCTGGGGCGTGAATCATCTGAAAACATGTCAATGCAAAATCCCTTTCATCTGCGCGCAGCGTGCACTTCAAATCTCGCCCTGCATACATTTCTGTCAGACAGATCATGGGAGGACCGTGTTACTTTTGCTCCATACGGTTTCTGACTGTCGGCGTTGAAAGGACCTTAGGGGATTTCTAGTCCTATTCTTCCTTTTCACATGTGAGACCACCAGAGCCCGGCGGGAGGGGGGGTAGGGGATGAGGTTGACACCCAGGGTCAACCAGCAAGCTGGTGTCAGAGCCGGGGCTTGCAGCCAGGTGGCTGGTGAGTGTCGTCAGTGCCTCAGCATCAGCCCAGAACACACCCTCAGAAGAGCACCGGCTCTGGAGGGACATGGGCCAGTCCACTGCCCGCCCTTATCACCTGCGGGACACTGCGTAACCTCTCTGAGCCCTTGTCTTCTGGTAAAGTGGGGACGAGCGTAGTGCCCATCATAAGATGTCGGCATGATGATGGGGATGAAGATGATGTTGCAAAGCTGTACCGTGACAGACAAATGTTGCAGCTGGGTATTATTACTGTTACTTGGGTGCTTAGAAACCCTCGCCTCTTGATTACAGTGCAACAGTTTTCAGATCATTATTTTGAACCTCTTAACATTTGACTGAACAACACTGTGTGTCAGTGAATTTGAGAGACGCTGACGTAGGATGAACGATTCTGCCACAACTTGCAGATGGAGGCCGCCAGGGCCGGCTGCGGCGCTTAGTAAACTCAGATGGGACGCGGTGCCGGGGCCGTGTGGCAGCTGGGGGAGGAGGGCTCAGAGATTCCAGGCTGTGGACGTGCTCTGCTGTGTGGTTTAAGGCTCCTGGGGGTCCCTGGCATTCACGTTCAATTTGCAGGTGCTTAGTCCCCTCTGGCCAGGACGCCGTTCCTGGTGCGTCACTGCCTTTCCTGGCTTTGTGTGCAAACCGCGAGGCCAGGGAAAGCCACAGCCCCTGCGGTCCCAAGCGTGAAGGCACTGACGGTGGTGGCGGTGCAGCTCAAGGTTTGCGCGGTTCTGCTCGCTGGGGTATCGACTTGCTTTGCTCTATGCGCAGGTGTGGTCCCAGCCCACACTCGTAAACTTCCAGCAAAGAGAGCGGAATGACGAGCGCGATCCGAAACAACGGGGATCATTTGCGGTTTGAAGATAAGATGTATATACTGTTAATCAAAAAACGCGTTGAAATGGAAATACGCCATTTAAAACACATTACAGTGGAGTAAGGCTTTTTCGTAACCTATTTGGTAACCCAAGAAGAGTATTCTATCAAACTGACTGGTGTCATTATTTTTAAAATACCCTTAGGAAGTTTCTCCTCACGTGGACCGATCCTATAGGCTAGTTAATAGACGGTACCGTTCCTGCAGCTCTGCCTTAGCGTGGTGAGCGCATTAGCATGTTTAATACAGTCTTTTAAATGTGCTGCAGCTGATTGTATAATTGCTCGTCTTTGGTTGGGAGCCAGCAGCAGGGCTCTGTTGGAAGGATTTGGAGTGATGATGCTCCCCTGCTTGACTCTCTGCTCTCTAGCCATTTGCAGAGGAAGCACGGCCCAGGGCACCCGGGCTAGGCTGCCTCCGAAGAATGCCCGCCGGTCTCCTGGGCCCCTTCTCTGGCCGGTGGGCCTCCAAGGGGGACCGAAGGAGGGCCGACCTGTGGGGCCCTCACCAATCCGTGCAGTCACTTTTCAGAGCAGGGAAGCTTTGGCTCTGAAATCGTTTGCTCGCCTTTGGCTTTCGATGGTGAATTACTGACAAGCAGCTGCCTGAGTGTAGCGAGTGGCTCTAAGAAATAGTGTCTAAATTGGGGGCTGAACTGAGGAACATGGAACGGGGGGCGGAGCTGAACAGGCACCCCGGGCAGGACCCACGTGCACTGCTGTCCACAGACACCCCCACGCACGGGCTCCCACGTCCTGACCACCCGGTGGCGCAGCCCCCTGCGGACTAAGCTGGTAAGGGGCGGGTGGCCCAGCACTGGCAGGATGGCCCCTGGGCTTGGTCGTGCAGGGTCTTGAATTGGCTTGACCTCAAAGGAATTAAACCGAGGACCAGCTGGGATGATGTTCTAGCATCGAAATTACCTGCCCACCGCTGGGGGTGGATGGATTCAAAGTCCCGAGAGCTTCCGGCCCCTCTATCACCTAGTGTCCGTGGTGCAAACAGACAGGCTCAAGTGTTCATATGCACACTGCCGGCTTTGTCTCTGGTCCAGAGCTAGTGGGAAGAAGGCGCAGAGGCCAAGTGCACCGGGTCTGGTTGGCCCGGTCGCACTCCCAGCTCCAGCCCGTCCTGCCTTCGAGGCAGCTCGGTGTCTCAGCTCGTCCCTCCGCGGTCGCCGCCAACAGCGGTGCACAGCTCGTAGGCCTGTTGTGAAAATTAAACGAATGGGCCATGTAGCGAGTACTGCCAAGTCAAAGTAACACTCAGTAAACCTTTCGTTATTGTTACTAGTGCTATGTCCACTTGCTTTGGGTACCGCTGGAGCTCTGCTTCTTAGCAGGACACTGGGACGGCCAGCAGCGTGGGCAGGGGCCGTCCAGTAACAACACTGGCTGCTGAGTCCATAAGGGACCGAACCCCGGACGCACTGAAACCCTTACAAACACGAAGCAGCAGCAGAGCCCAGGGTCTGCTCTGTCCTTCAGGGCCATCCCTCCCAGCACTGGGTCGGGGATGGGATGGGGAAGGGACGGAGATGGGAGGCTTACGCCTGCCCCTTCGATGCCCACCCAGCCGTTGTAATATAGAAAAAAATATAGCATTGATACCGTTTTGCTACCACTCCTGCTAATAATAAATACCTGTATTTCACTGTGTGTAATGCACCTTTTTTGTCCAAATTTTTGAGCGAAAAAGTGAGGATGCACATTATTCATGGCAGCACCCAAAGCACCTTGCGTCTGTTCTTGAGTTTCGTAGTTAGTTGTTATACAAAACTTCTTGTACCACAATATGTTCAAAAATAAATGCTAAAATTCCTGTATAACCCACACTAAAAACCCCAGCAAGAATCTAAACACAAATGAATAAAAAATTGAATGCAAAAGTTAAAACAGAAAGATTTTTTTCCTGAAAGTTTGGGCCAAAAACGTGGATGTGCATTATACATGGCCAAACACGGGGGCTCTTGCCCTCCCCTGACTGAGAACTTGCTGGGCCGCACGTGCTCCTGTGTCCGAGGTATTTCTCATTTTCTCAGGAAGAATAGGAACAAGGAAGTCGAGGGTCAGAGAGACAATGAAACGTCCCCAAACCTGCACACTTAGTATGTGGCAGAACTGGAGGACAAGCGGGACCTGCCTACCCGCCCTCCCCCAACGCGTTATCCTTCCCCGGAGGCCGTATCTCACTGCGACCAGCTCTCAGGGATTTACCACTGGCCAAGACATGGCATGGCTCTGTCAGTGTAGACGCGTAGCCTCTGTTCAGTGACTGCTGCTGGTGGTGGATCTTTCTGCATCTGAAAGGATACCCACTCTCGTTTTCCAGAACGCCAGCTCAAGGCTGTGTTGTCTGGTACCAGACGGTGACTCACTGGTGACTCAGTACCACCAGCCTTGTCATCCTTCCTACTGCCTCTCTGTCCCCCACTGTTCCCCCATAAACCTCCGGCACCCAGAGAACCGATTTTCTCTTCTCGGTGTGGTTGCCCCGGCCCAGGCAGCTCCCCGAGTCCCAGTCACCGTTGGTTGACTCAGAGGCCCCACCAGCAGCCGGGAGAGGGAACTGAGGTGACAGAGTGAAGCTGGGGGGTGTCTGGGATCCGGCTGCAGAGCCTGCTTAGGAGTCTGGGGTCTCTCCTGAACCGGGGCAGAGTGTGAGCTCCCATGCGTCCCTGGGGAGCCTGGTTTCCGAGGGCCCAGGGGACCGTCTCGTGGTTTCCGACCCCGGGCACGGGGCTCTGCGCCGTGGGCACTCCCCAGGCAGCCTTCTCTCCTTGAGCCCGGGTCCGGCCCCTCCTGGCTGGTTCACTCCAGGCCCTTCAGGTGCCAGTGGAGAGACCCCGTCACTTTAGGGACAAAGAAAAGGCCACACGGCTTCACACGTCCAGAGTGGCGTCAAGCCCTGCCCTGAGCATGCTATCCTTGGGCCTCTGCTTGTCCGGGGCTACGGCGACTGCGCCGAGACGAGCTCTGAGGGGCCCTCGGGCCTGTGTGACTTTGGGGACGTGTCTAACAGCGCAGAACCTGTTTCTTCGTAGGGTTTTTGTGAGGATTAAAAAAGATAACACATGCCGGGTGTTCGGCATAGTCCCTGACCGGGAGCGATGCCTAATGAACGCCCACTTACTTCCATCTCCGTAAAGTTTGCTGGGTCCCCCCTCGACCCCCACGCCTTTTCCTCACGGCTGCGCGTGCCCCTCCCAAATCCTCGCTCAGCCTCCTCAGGAACAGCCCGACGGCCCCCAGCCTGTTTACGCTGGGACACTGCCGGGCGCCCCCGCCCTGTTCTCCCACTCCGCGTTCTGTCTGTCGCATCGCGTAGGAAACCCAGATCAGACACTGGCCTCTCCTCCACTGGCTGGCGCTGGAGCATGGCCAGGCCACTCACATTTCAAGGCAGGGACAGAGGAGGGCGGGCAGCAGGGTGGAAGCCATGCCGGGCAAGCGTGGAGAGGCTGCTAGAGGATCCATAGATACGGACATAGTTACAGGTTGTTATATATCCATACACGTGGACACACGCACACATCCCAGGAGGAAGGGTTTGTCACTTTCTCGGTGTATGATGGCAGCAGGCCTGAGGTCTGAAACAGAGAACGACACATGGAATATGCAGGAAAGTGTATAAAAATGGCTCCGGGGGTGCCCTGCGGGTAGGTTCGAAGGGGAGTACAGTCGTTAGTGATTACTGAGTCTGTCTTGTCTGCCCGGCTCTGTGGCGAGTGCAGCACAAGGGTGGATTCGTGTCACTCTCATAAGCACCCCCTGAGCGTTACTGTGGGTGCCCCCATGTTACAGGCAAGGGTGTGAGGCCGGGGAAGGGACACGATCCTTGGCTGGAGCTGAGAGGCGAGTCCGGCCTTCCTCACCGCGACGCAGGGGTCTTCCGGGGGAAGAGGGCAAGAGAGGAGATCGGAGAGAGCTGGAAACTCAGCGTTTTTAAAGGCACCGAGGACCCTTAGGGTTCTAGGAAGAGCCTCGGAGCCCACAACCAAGAGGGCCAGCGCCCCCTTCAGCTGGCAGCCCCTCGGGCATCTGACTACTGGGGGTGTCAAACCTGCAACCCACACGCGCTGCATGCCGCCCAGGATGGCGGTGAATGAGGCCCAGCACAAACCTGTAGGTGGACTTAAAACCTGAGACTTTTTTTGTGATTACGTGTTGCCATGTAGCCAACGTGTGACCAAGACAGCCCCTCTTCTTCAGGTGAGGGTTAGAGACGCCGAAAGGTCAGCCCGTCCCGGCTTTAGGGCAGATTTGAAGAAACCGCCTCCTTCAGGAAAAGGCAAAAACAAAAACAAAATGAAAGCACCCTTTGGAACGGCCGGTTGGAGGCCTTTCGTTGCAGGCTCACGGTGGGTGCTCTAGGGCCGGGGCGGGCACCGCCCTGGGTGCGGGAGGCTCGAGAGGTCTTCCTGGGACACAGGAAGGGGCGTGTACAAGCCCCAAACAGGTGAACCTGCTAGCTCTAGGTTAGGAAGAAGAAGCGTTTTTTAAAAAGGTTACATCAGAAACACTTTTCTTTACTTGTTTTTGAAACTCTTGGGAAAGAAAATTTCTTCCTGGCTTTGCCAAAACATAGTAAGTCCACTAATGACACGGGAGAACTTGCCCAGTTCCCGACGGTTGCCATGCTCAAAATGCTTCCATAAAGCTGGGGGTTTGAGCCCCGCGACTCGCCAAGAGGTGGGGGAGGCCAGTGCCTGGCGTCTGTATGTCCAGGCCCATGAAAGGCGACAGTGGACACGGGGCTGTCACCGGCCTCACCCCTGCCCTGGCCGCACCGCGCAGCCGTAGCGGCTGCACAGCCAATACCGGCGGAACTGACCAAATGGCCAAACAAGGTAGCAAGCGGTGGAGTTGGTGTTCAAGCCCTTCCGAGTCAGGACCGGCCTTTCTCTCCCGCTCCACCTGAAGCACGGCAAGAGGCCGCCCGGGGCAGCCAGCCCTGCGGCCAGGCGCAAGTCCCGCCCTGGTGGTCGGCTAGCCGCGTGCGCCGCTCCTCTAGCAGCTGAGCATTGGGGCCCTCTCTTCTGCACATACTGGCTTGAAAACTCTCGCCCCAGCTTCTCTCCCACATTTCAGGTTTGCACCCATGTGATCCCTTTGGTGTTAGCTGGTATGGCGGCTCCCCATGAAATTACAGCGCAAACTGTATCTTGTGGAGGAGTATAATTATTCCAAATCTAGTCAGTGCATTTTTAGAAAGAAAAAAAAATGTTATGTATGAGTTACATGAGGACATAGCTTATTAACTGGGACCTGGAAGCCTCTTTGCTGGTTGGAAGGCACCCCATCCCCCAGAGCCCGAAGGTCTGCTTTGGGGCATTGACCTGCAGCTTCCTGGGACCCCCATCCTTAAAGACAGATTCCCTAGATTTGCTTGCCTGGCCCCTTGTTTTAAAGCACTTATTCGTCCTCACAAATGTTTATGCCACGCACCTTCCTGAGGGTTGGAACTAGCTTTGAGTAGAAAGTGCCCTCCCCTGCGGCCTAGGTAGGTGTTGCACTGATGATGAAACATCAGTACAACCATCACTGAGGTGCTTCCGTGAAAGCGTAGCTACTCCCCTTCGAGTAGCTCCTTGGCCTTTTTTTTTTTTTTTTAAATTTCATAATTTAACTTTTAATGGCCAACCCCAAGAGTTAAGTGCGGGGAATGTGGCTTCAGGGGTGTGCTGCCTTTGGGACGGATAATGTTACAGATGCTACGAAACTCCATGTTCCTTCTGGCATTTACCGTGCAAGTTATTTCCTCTGGCCCGGCTTCTATGGTTGACCTACAACTATCGGAATTCTGTGACTTTGGAGGAAAAAAAAGATCTTTCCATTTCTTCGGTCTGCAAAATGGTGGTATGTTCTGAGGCTTAATGAATTAATTGCTTCAAATGCCTAATATGCTATAGTACTTAGGCTTAACTTATTTTTATGTTTTCTCATTCACTGAAGAGAGCACTTAACTTCCTCATGGGAAATTTTGGGTACAATTAGTAGACATTCCCAAGCATAATGCCACAATAAATGTTTCTTTAAACTATTTATTTGCTACTTAGTGCCTCATAAAACTATTTCTACAACCCTTGGCTCTCTGCAGCCGCTTCATCCCTCAAGTTCATGGCCCTCCTGTTCCTATTGGACTGAGCGATGAGATCGCACTGTTTGCCAGGGACTGAACTGGATGCTGGGAATGCAAGATGGGTAAGCTGTGCTCCTTGTCCCAGAGAATTCCTTTGTGTTTGTCTCTTGAGAGGTAACTCAAAAAAAAAAAAAGGACAAAACTCAGAATTTGGCAACCTCAGAAAATATTAGGTTAATTCTTTCATTAACAGTAATTTTGCTAATATGTCTTTTTTTAAAATTGTCTTCCTTTCTCTTAAACCGACATCACCAACTTGGAATAAAAATCATCCAGGCCAGAACCGAGGGGGAATGTCTCATTTTCTCTGGCGTGCGCCGTGGCTGCAGTTGAAGTTCAGCCCTGAGCCCAGGGCCCTGGCCAGCGCAGCCCTTCCGTCGCACCTCCTTTCTGCAGCTTCATTTTCCTGCTGACATGAGGCTTATCGGCGGCAGCATTGCCGAAACCCACACGTGCCCAGGATCGCAGCGTTTGCTGGGGAAAAGCACCCCCTAACAGTTTTTAACAAGATTATATTTATCCTGCCTCCTACTCACTCACCTCGTGAGGCGAGTCTGGGCTGTTAAGTGTTTTAAGAATGCATATAATATTTTTCTGCATGTCCCCATTAAAAATAATTTATTTGAGAAGATGCTGAGGAAGACACATGAAAAACTATTTTTTAATTCCTTCCCAGCCGAAGGTCTGGAAGGTGTGCTGAGGCTCACGGCCGGACACAGCCTCAGGAGGGCATCCCCCAGGGCGTGAGGCCGGGAGGGGACAGTTTACATCAGCTCTGGAGAGAAAACATACAGTCTTGCTTCCCCCTCGCCTTCCTTCTGCTGTGTTTCTCCTTCTGTCCAAGTATTTGGGAACATGCTCTGGGAGCCGGCTTGGCACTCTCGGTAGTTCAGTTGGGTTGCATTTTCCGCCGACTGGGACTTCACAGCAGGCGTCGATGGAGCCACCTGGCTGCAGGCCGGACCAGCATCCCACCTGGCTGTGCGGAACCGGCACGTCCCGGTGTGGCCCACACACCTGTCCAGGTGTCCCCAGAGCCCCTTCCTGCCAGGTGCGTGGATGCCCCGGGGGACAGGGCTTGAGGAAGAGCCAGGGCCAAGGTGGGTAAAGGGTCACTGTGGGGTGGACAGCGCAGGAAATAAGTTTCATTGGCTTCTCACTGCCACCTGGGGGCAGGTAGTAAGTCCCTCGCGACCCACATGGCGTTGCCTTGGCAGCGGGAGGACCCCCTGTCCCCCGCGGGCTGGGTCCATGGACCCTTCTCCCAGCACTGAGACTCAGGCTTGGGCTGAGGCTAGACACGGTCCCCCCAGGTGTTCTCCGGGCCCCCGGTCAGTGACAGTGTGGGTGACCTGAGATGGCTGACCTGCCTGCCCGGCCCTAGAACGTTCCCTGTCTGGCCGCCCTCGGCACAGGACTGCGCATCCGTGTGGCAGCTCTGCTTCCCAGCACGCAGGGCGACTCAGATTGAGAGACGGGCTTCCCGGTGGCCCAGATCCTCAACAGCTGGGCCATCCTGGAGCTGCAGCCGCAGGAGGTGACCCCGCAGCCAGACACCCACGGGGACCCTCACAGAACCCCGCTGTCTTCCCCAAGGGCCACATCTGCCCTCGAGGCACCCAGGTGGCCGATCCCTGGGAGGACCACCATCCCTGCCTCCTGGGCACAGGCGTTTATCTTGGAAAACGGGCCACATTCAGCAGTTTTCTAGACCTGTGTTCTGGAATTGGAAATCACCAAAGATTTTTCAAGAAGTTAGATTTGAGATTTTCCATCTATTGTCACATCCGTCTGTTAGCAGATAATGAACCAGTGTCTTTTATTAATTTCTAAAAACGATTAGTTGCCCAAGGAACAGAGAGAGCATTTTTGAGGGAACGACACCCTTTCTGGCCACTTCCCCTAACTCACCGTCCCCTAGCCAGCGACTGCTGGCCTGTCCCCTAGGGGGTGCTCCCTGGCCCCTGGGCCAGGGAGGCACTGCCACCGTGGGCCCAGGCCAGCCCAGCGCTCCTCTCTGTAGGCCTGGCCAGGAGAGCCCATGGGAGCAGAAGGCGATTAGTCCTTTAAGAAATGGGCTGTTTGGAGAAAGGGTTGTCCGCCTTTCGTGTTTCCAGTACGGAAGGGAAAAGGGGGAATAAGGAAAGAAATATTTAAATTACTGTGGGGATACTCTTATTTCTACTGGGTACAAAAGCAATAGTCCCCTTTCAAATGGTTACTGAGCAGACAAAAAAGGTTGTGTGTACTCAGACCGCATGCCATCCCTGTTTTATTCAAACTCCTTTTTCATCTCCTCTCTTTTATTCCTCTGTAAAGAGGTCACAAAATGATGTCACAGTGTTTCCTCAATCTTTCCAGAGTAATTCAGAGTTTTATTCTTTATTGGCTATCGGTGCTTTTCAGCTCATCCATGGCTGGTGTCGACAGCATGTGACTTTCATCTAGAGCAGGCTGCTGCCGCCCGCTGCTGCCGCCCGGTAAGGGGGTCACAGGCGGCCCATCCCGCTTCGTCGCCGTGGTCAGCCAAGCTCTGTTCGAGGAGCTCGGGGTCGGGGCCTGAGCGCTGGGGGCGTTTCTCTTTCCGCACCTTGTGGCAGCTGGGACTACCTGGCGTGGAACAGGTGTATCGTCTGGTGCTGACCCAGTGCCAACACGAGAGTGCTCGTGACACCTCAGGAGCCCCCGTCTGTGCTTCCTGAAATAGTCAACCTTCTGAAAACAGGTTTTCTTGTTCCTCTGGCTTTGTAGATATATATATATATTTTTTTTTCATTGCAAAAACTTTATGATTCCTTATTCAAGAAAACCTGTGCATCTGAATACTATCTCCCAGCATGAAATTGTAAGAAAAAAAGAAAACCTTTTTTTGCTAAATGAACAACAGTAGAGGTTGATGACTGAAGCACACCCCGCAGATTATACCCCCAGAAAAAAGGGCCAACTGAGGGGCCACATCATCTGATCTAGTTTAGAATTAGCACAATCCCCACCCAGAATGCCCTCCTCCCTGATTTGGGTAGCGAAGTGACCTGTCCTCTTTGGGTGTGAAGAAAAAATTCATCTTCTGCTGAGAACGGACAGGCAGTACCGGTGCCGATTTCCTCATGTCTAGACCTTTTTCACACCGTCCAAGCTCTTTTCCACTCACTCCTGTAAAACATTTCTTTCCTTCCATCATTTACCTGCTCTGTTTTGTCTGTCTGCTACTAATGCAGACCTCATCGGGAGAGGAGAGCACAAGCTACCCACCGTTATTCCTTCTCAAGTTGTGTAATAATCCCAGTGCAATTCTATTTTAAGATTCTAAGCTCTGAAGCTAATTTTTAAGGGTGTAAATCTGTCCGGGGTGTCCAACCTTTTGGCGTCTCTGGGCCACACCTTAAGTACACTGAGACACATAATCACACACAAAAAATCTGATAACGTTTTAAAGAAATCGACGATTTTGTGTTGGGCCACGTTCATAGCCGTCCTGGGCTGCACGTGGCCCACGGGCCGCGGGGTGGATGCCCCTGGAAGCTAAAGTTTCAGAGTGGCCCTGGAATATAGGGGGGAAATGTAATGTTCTTAAACATGTTCTTTTTAAACATAAGAAGGTAATGTATAGGGTAATACCACTGATCAATTCTGAAGGCTCTTGGCTGTAAAAGGTGATCTCTGAAATGTTGGTTTTAGTCCGTTCTTTCGAAAATGAAGAGGATTGCTTTTCCATAGGAATGACACTGGAGGTGACAGTGGGTGTCCGGGCGAGCTCAGGAAGGACTATTTAACCTCCCGAGCCCCGCCCTGGTGAGGCTGGGCCAGCGGTGGGCAGAAGCCTTGCCAGGGTCCCGGAACCTCCAGCCACCCTGGTCTAGGCCTCTGTGACTTCTCCCCGGATGGCTCTTCAGGCCCTGCCAAATCAATTGTTCCCGCAGCCCAGCCCGTGGTCACACCACTAGCATGCAAAAGAAAAAACAACAACAAAAAATTAAAAACAAAAAACCTTTCAGTGAGCCCCCAGAGACAAGGGAATTGAGGCCGGATGTCAACGTCCCGCCCAGCCACTCTGATCCCACATGGCTAGACTTTGTCCCTGGTTTCCTCCCCCAACCCTGTGAACACGCGCCCTGTGTTCACACCCACGTCACTGGGCGTAATTCAGGGCTTTATCCTCTCCCTTCAGCCCCGCCTCTTCCTGCCTGCCCTGCAGAACCCAGCACGGATGCAGGGCGCAACCCGTGAGAAGGCTTCCCAGACCCGCAGGTCAGGAGTAATCGCCCTCTCTTCGGAGAGCTCACAGCGCCTCGGATAGAGTGTGCAGGTCGGGCTTTCCTTCAGTTTTGTATTCGTTCAACAAATAGCACAAGACTTTGCTGTGGTTTTCAGTCATTTCTTTGAAGAGCATTTTTGAATTGTCAGTATTTTCTTAGGCCACATATCAGAACCTGGCTTCAGAGGGGTGAACAGTCTGTTCTAGAACGCGTGTGTGTAGCCTTCTGCGTTTTTAAATTAAAACAATTCTGGGAGCATTAACTACAATGTCCTGTTATTTAGAAAACATTAAAGGCTCTTTGGCTGACATTAGCTGTCTGGTACCAAATACAGTCATTATAACTTCATTTTGTAACTTGACCAAGACGTTTATCAAGCGGATAGCTATGAAATGGGGAGAAACAAGCTGAAGATTTCAGGGGAAATAAAGGCCACAGTGAAACATCAAATGTTAATTAATAGAAAACACATCTATTGTGAAGTTCAAAAATTGTCTTGCAAGTTGAATGTTGAAGCTTCCATAAATAGCATTCCAGCCTCCTAGCTATAACCCGGCATTTTCCATGGTGTCCTGTGTAACTCGGCCCATGGGCCTGACACAGTGTCGTTTCAGGGACGTTGGGGGCTGATAGAAGGTCTTGTGTTTTTAATCTGATGCTGAAGGGCAAGTGATAAAAGCAACGCATCAAAACTCCCTTTAAGTAGAAACATCTTGTTGCGATTAAGCATTTAAAGTTTAATAATTTAGTTTGTGAAGTTTTCAGAAGTTATTTATAATTCTCACTGTGGAAGTTACTGAAGAGCCACCCTCTCCCCATTTACATGGAACATGGCCCACGGGAATTCCAATTTTTCTGGCTCGGCAATTATTCGAATTTTAGGAGGATTCTCTTGCTTTACAGCATGAGTCACAGCAGTGCCTTTTAAATCAGGACGTTGGACCCTCATTAGTTCATCTCTTCCGGGAAGGCTTGGCTGATGGCTTTTGGATATACTACACCTCAGGGGTCCACAGTTTCCCCTGTTTGTGGGGCTGACGTCACAGGACACATCAGGACTGCTGGCCTTTGTCTCTGAGCAGCTTCCTTCAGGGGCGGCCGTGACAACCCCTCCCCTCATTATGAATTCAGCACGTCATTATGAAGTCACGTTCACAGCATCCCTTGCAGCTCTCCTGCCGCCTCCAGCCCCGTGACTTCGGTTCATAGCACCGCCGTCCCGTGGTCTCTCGGGCTGAACCCCTGAGTGGTTCTTTATGTACGTCCCTCCCCCCGCAACTACCCCGCCGCCACCCAGCGATCACAGGCCCGCCAGCGAAGCTTCTCCGCCACATCTTCTGCCTGCCTGCTGCACGGGTGATGTGCAGGACAGAAACGTCGGTCAGAGTAGCTTCTGAGCTCTGTCATCAGATTCTGAGGCTACTACGTCCAGGCTCCTGGTAGGAGATCAGTCAGCCGGGCCGGCCGTGGTGGAGAAATGTGCCACAGATGTGCTGCAACTAGTGTGGTGGAGGAAGCCTTGGCTTTTGGGACGGAGGAGACCCGGATTCCCCCTTTGGCTCTAGAACTTACTCTTCTACCACGGGCTAGTCATCTCTCTTCCCTGGGCTTCGGTGTCCTCCTGGGTCGCGTGGGGACCATAGGGTAATTTCAGATGAATGGGATGGAATCAGACCGAACCAGCATTTATGACATACTTCGTGTGCATAAAGAAAAGTCTAAAAGTGTCGTTGCTTGTATACGGAGCAGATCGTGGGCGCCCCCTTCGAGGTAGTATATGTCCCAAAGGGAAACGGTTCTGCCAGGCTCCGTTCCTCCTGCCAGCGCCCACACTGGGGCTCCGTGACCTTTCTCCTGAGCCCTGGCCTTCCTCACTCTTTTCCACACAAATGCTCCCTCAAAAAAAATCGTTCTCTGTGGTCACGCCAGGCGTCGGTCATGTCCTTCCTCTGTCTCCAAGCCTGTTGGGACGGTCACTGCTCCATCTTGAGTGACTCTCCCTTGTTTCCCTGTCTCTGGTCCCAGCGTCCCCGTCCTGGGCAGGTGAGCAGCTGGTCAGGCTGAGGACGAGGGCGTTGGCTCAGGGTCTAGGAGGAGGGGCTGAGGGCAGCGCCACTCTCACCGCCAACCTGCCAGTCCAGCTCTGCTAACGTCTGCCTCACGCCTCGCCCGGGGCCACCCCAGCCCCACCACCTTATCTGCTCCGTCTTTTCCTACGCAGGCCTCCTCTGCTTTATCTTTGTTTCCATCTCTTTCTTTAAGCTGTAATAGGGAACGGAAGTGTATTTTTATCATTTGCGTGTTTGCCGAGTTTATTTTATGTCCTGTTTTTAATTTTACCGGCAAGGCAGCACATTTCCTTATTTCTTGTTTCTTTCTCACTCTCTCAACACCTACCTTAAAAAACGCTTGGCTGAGATTTTCCCATTGCTGAGTTTAATTCCTTCCTGTGGCTTGAGAATTCTTTTTTAAAAACCGTGGAGCGCTGCACGAGCTCGCGCGGCGCCCTTGCGCGGGGGCCCGTGAGCCTGGCGTGCCGGCCCGGCCTCAGAGCGCGCCGCCGAAGCGGGCCCGAGAAGCCTCACCGAGGAGGAGGCTCCTGCACTCGCGCAAAGTAGTGGACTCGGCCGGGGCATATAAATCGTGATTCCGTTAAGAGAATGCTTAAGTTTTGCACATCTTCCCAGATTCTGTAAAGCAGTGGTTCTCAACTGGGGGGGTAGTTTTTGCCGCCCAGGGGACATTTGGCAATGCATGGGGACGTTTTTGCTTGTCCCTATTAGGGGTGGGAGGTGCTGCTACTGGCATTTAATGGGTAGAGGCCAGGGGAGTGGCTAAACACCCTACAGTGCAGAGGACAGCCCCCCAGCGGAGAACGATCTGGCCCAAAATATCAGTAGCGTGAAGGTCGAAAATCCCTGCTATAGATTAGGGTAGGTCTGTCCAGTGCTCATACGGGAAACTTGGTGAATCATTTCTACAAAACGCGTATTTGTTTGAACCCAAAACCTCCTCAAGCTAACGACATAGGCTTACACTGCCCTCCCCCCCATAACCACATTTCTTTAGTCATATATTGTTTTACCCAAATTATCTAGATATGCCCTTTGCCAGGGCTCAGTGATTTCTTCGTATTTAGCATTACCTCATTTTAATCCTTGTGGCCTGTTTTTGCCTGGATGTTGTATTCGCATTGATGAATAAAAAAGTTTACTACGTGTGTTTCATATAACTGATTGTAGACTAGGTATGATTTTAGAGAAAGCTTGGGATATTTTTTGATATTCTTAATTCTTAAAATTTATATTTCCAAAAATACCTGTCAAATGCTCTTTAGGAATTGGCTAGGTATTTATTCCAGTGTTAACTACCCCCTTATCTCAACACATCGAAGGGAAATTTCCTGTGGATGCGGCCTTTGTTGTCGAACAGCGAGCATATCCTTTACCCGCGGCCCCTCTGCCCTTATTTATGTATGCACTACTTCGGTCAAAATCATTACTTTTAAGATTCATTCCATGCCTTTCTCACCTTGCCACTCCTTGTAAACGTCCCAGGCTTGAAAGTCACGGGCCGATGACCATGCAAGAGGAGTGATGAGTGATGAAGACGGGCGCTACCTTAACAGAGTTCAGCGCGGCTGGCAACATGTGCCAGTGTTAATTCGCCGCGTATTTAATGACTTCCTTGTTCGTCACCATGCTGCCTGGTCATGAGGCCTGGCCTGAGCTGTGCAGAGCCATCACTATAATTAACGTCCCTTCTTAAGGCTCGACTCGCAGTTTTATAGGGTCCCCCCGCCCCGCTTGCTGAGCTGGCTCCCCAGTGCCTGCAGGGGGTGTCTGTGCGGACGTTCTTTCTAACACAGTGCTGTGCTCGCCTTCTGTACACTTCTCTCTCTCTCTCTCACACTCACTGACACGCGCACACACACACCCCCCTTTTTCGCATTCACGCACACGCGGTGAAGGACCAGGGCCCCTCTTGCACGGTTATCCCGAGAATATTCGGAATACAGAGGCGATTGGGAGATGAGACTAGAATCTCCCCTTTATGACATCATTTTGATGACCTGGTTGAAAACATCATTCTCATTTGGGAAAAGGGAGGGCCCGAGCTGGACCCCAGGGTGAAGCTTGGGGCCCACGACTGGGTGCTTGAGCCTCCGCAGAAGCAGAGCATCCCGTTCTACCTGTCACTTGAGGAAGGGACACACTGTGTCCTAAAGCAAAGAGCTGAGAGCTGTTGCCAGGCTGTGCACACAAACGGAACGGCCCGGCGGCTCACCCACCGCCGTCTGCCAGGGGCTTGTTTTGCCCATGACTCTGGGACATGTCGTAGAGTTGTAGTTCACAATTCCCTTTAAACCAACCGCCTGCACTTTTTTTCCCCCTTCACTGTTGTTGCAAATATGCTCCAATTGCCAGACGACAGTCCATTTGGATTCTCATTATTTACGCATGAAATCTTCATGGGACAGGAAGCGTTTACTGCCAATGCGTCTGCTCACTCATCGGGAAGAGGAGATTTCTCAGACATTTCTGCTTACACACATACTTACAAGACAGAGTTAAATACCTTCTCAAGGGCTCCGGGTAATAAGAAATGTGTTTTCTTTCTTCTTAAAGCTTTCCCTGGAAAACTGGGCAGGGACCACTATTTAGCTGACCAGTGAAGAGACACCTTATTGTGGCCTGCCCTTCAAAGGTGAGGTATTTATAGACAGTTTGTAGGTTCGGGAAATAATCTTGTACCTGCGATTGGAACTTGAGACTTTCACGGACCCTTAGTGTGTGTTCCAAGTTGACCTTGAGAAGCAGTAATAGGAGAGAATTAAAACCAAAGTAAAAGAAAGTCGTCAACTTCATCAGCCACATCTTATGCTTTGTGCAGTTACAGATCTTATAGTTTAGATCCAAATAATTTCACATTTTCACAGATGTATTTGAAGGCCTTGACAATATCAATGAAGTTGCCCGTTGGTGATGTAGATGGTGTCACTCCTGAAAGTTTATTATAAACACAAAAATTAAGAGTAAAACATTAAAATGTTTTGAATATAAGAAACCACTTCTCTAAGTACTTGCATGTTAAATACAATTTTGTCAGTTACACTGTCCTTTCTCGGGTGTGTGTGCGTTGTAGTATTTCTGAATGTAGTTTTTTATCCTCAGCTTTGTTTTTATTTTCAAGGGGCGGTTTGGAATTTTTACTCTGCACTCGCATGAACAGGGAGAGTTAGCCCCCTGCCTACTGTAACCACCGATAGCATTCCCCAGCTAACTAACGACCAAAGTTAGTTGATCTACTACTTTAAAACTGTGTCTAGTTCTCATTTCTGTCCTGTGGTTTAATAGCCTTCAACGGGAGAAAGGTAACCGGGAATAGCATTATTTGGGCTCCTCTTACCGCCGCCTGAGCGACAGTGCCACAGCACTCAGTCTGCTCGTCGTCGGTCCGCTCGTCCCCTCCTGTCCGCGGAGCCCCCAGAACATCATTTCCACTTCTCTCGGAGACCTAACCTGGCCGCTTTGGTCGCCGGCGGACCCCGCCATCCGTCTCTCCAGTGGTGGCAGGGCCAGGCAGCCCTCGTGTCTCACGGCTACGAGCGACCCCTGGCCGCTCCTCCGGCCGCCAGCGTTGCATTCCTTAAATCCGCCCTTCAGGCTGAGCCTTCGTGTTCCTCTGAACGCAATGACCAAGTCACTCCCATTCTCTAAGACACTTCAGCAGATCAGTGGCCCCCCTGCCACCCTGTCCTGGCCCCCGAAGGATAAATCCTGTGTCCTTTTAAGTGGTCCCAAAGACCCTACATCAGGTGGGCCTTCCCGGCCTCTCCAGCCTCCCCTCCTTTCCTCTGCTGTTCTCATCGCGTGGCCCTGTTGCAGACGGCTTTAGGTCCCCGCGCCACACGCCCCGCACGGCCTCGGACCTCTCTTGCCCTTGATTCACGCCTGCTCCTCTTGGCACCGAGTTTGCCTCAACCTTGACCTCTCCCGTGAACTGTCCACTCACAGTCGGGTGGAATGCGTTCCCCGTCTGAGCGTCGAAGCCCCTACACACACGTCAGCCTCCCACCCCAGCTCGCCGGGCTCTGCGTGTCGAAATTTTAAATGGCCTGAGTCTGGGTTCGTCCTTCCCCTGGCCGGAAGGCTCACCCAGGCCGAGGACCGCGGCCCCTCCGTCGGGCCGCGCTAGTGCTGACGTGTGAGAGACGCAGGAGGGTCTCTCGGTGGGAAGAGTGTTGCTGTTTTCTATATACTGTCCAAAAAAATAAGATTGCCTTCGCTTGTGGGTTTTTCCCACTTGCTAAGGTCTAATCACATACTTAAACTTTTTCACTTTTCGTTTATTATTGCTACATGCAGTCTAACTGAACTCTCTCAGAAACTTGTGTGTTCTAGAAGCAAATTTCATCCATTTCACACCGTGTTTCAAAATAAAGATTTAAAATATTTTCTTTCCTTTGGGGCATACATAAGTTTAACATCTCTCTCCCCTGAAGTTTTTCCAAATGATAATGTCCAAGTAATGCACTGTACCTGTATTCTTCTAAAAATTGGGGGGAGTAACGGAAAGTGGTTAAGTAAGTTATGGGGGAGAATTAGGCGAGGTTGGGTTTATGTGGAACTTTTATGAGGAGATCGAGCAAACGCTGGCAGTAAGCCACAGCCTTGATAATGCTTTGGAACGGTGTCTTTTGTGGTATTTGTAGAATTTTTTTTTTTAAATGAATTTGGGTTGGTGGTATTAAGTGTAATAGTCTATTTTTAAAATTAAAATAACTTACTCCACTTCCCCTGAAAACCATATTCATTATGCTAAAAGTGAGTTTGCCCTCAAGTTTATACATCGCAGGCAATTCCTCATTTTTTCTTTTTTCTCTCCTGCATGGCTACTGAATTATAATCACTGAAATGGCTACAGTTTATCATAAAATAGGTGTTTTTCTGCTCTTCTTCTCTAAAACCTCAACATAAAGTAATTCATAGAGATCGCTCACCACATGCTCTGCATGCAAAGGTATGACTAACCATTTCTGATATCATTTAAGGCAGATAATTAACTGAGGGAAAGAGGGAGTGAGGGGAGACCGGCTGTGCTTTAAGAGCAGCTTAGAGAAAACCACCTCTCTGGTCCCTTAAAGGCCGCCCCAAAGAACCCTGAAACCTCTGACCATAACGGGTCGTCTAGTGTTATTATCATGTATAAAGGTGTCCTAGGAATAATTCTGAACGACGCACACGTATTTGAAAACACATTCAGAGAATGTCCATCACTCCAGCTTCTCTTTCCCGTCAGAAAAGCCTGCGTTGAGGATGCCTTGAAAGGGACGGGGCTTTGAGCCGCACTGGGGCTGGAACCACCGTTTCTGTAGACCGTCTCTGCAGTGGGGTCGCACGCGTGACAGAGTTAGTGCGGTGCCTGGCACACATGACGTACTCCGTGGATGGTGGCTGGTCATGACTTTGTCAAAGTGGTTAACATGCCTGCCTTTCTTCTTTAAGGGTAGATATGGGTTTTATTCTTCTGTGAATATCTGTAGTGTCTGGCACGTGGTAGATGTTCCAGAAATAGCTGGCGAGTGACTGGGGTGATGAATGACTTTGGAGGGGGGCTCTGAATGACTAGCAGGGGTACCCGAAATCCTTCTGGAAAAGCTGCCTACTAGAGTCCCTGTGGCTGTCCCCACCCCCCACAACGCCCTGCCAGTAGTTCAGACCCCCCGAAAGAACCCACCAAGATGGGGTGGGTGTACTCATTTTGAGTCTTATTCATTCAGCATTTATTAAACGGGTGCTACCGGGCCCCTCCTGTGTGTTCAGGCACAGCTTCCCATCTGGAAACAAAGATCCTGAGCACGGCTCAGGATGAGTGCTGTTGTGATGTCACAGCTGGGTCATGCACTGTCACATTTCCGTCACATCTCCTACTCCCTCCGGAACATCAGGGGCTTCCACTTATCTTTTCAGCCAAGACAAGTTTCTGTACCTTATGCTACAGTCACCAGATGAACAGATAAAAATCTCGAGGTGCTTAGCAGCAGTTGCTGCCGGGCAGGGTCTCACGTGTGGAGCAGGGAAGCGAGATGTGCTGCCCCGGCTCCTCCCGGGCAGTGAACGCCGCGACGACACCAGCTGTGCCCTGAACCCCTGTGGGGCCCAGAGTACGTGACAGAATTTATTTAATTGTCCGATCCCTTTCCGTTAGGTGCCGACTGATGTCTGTCGAACATTTTGCTAAGTGTAAGGCACCGGAGCGCCTCACAGAAACGTATTAGTAAGTGGAGTTGGAAAGCATGGCGGCGCTTCGCCAGTTACGCACGTTGCGGATGGTTCCACAGATGTAAGGTAGTTGCAGAGTTTCGCTCAGCGCCGGCTCGTTTCAGGGGGTGCAGAGAGCAGAGAGGGGGCGCTCACCTTGACTTTGACTCGTGCTTGGAAGTTTCAGGATGTAATGAGGAAGGCAATAGCCATCAAACGCTGCTGGAAATAATAGGACAACACCTCTAGGGCTCTTTTTTATATTGCGTTTTAATGAAAGATCTTAAAGAATAAAAATGTAAGAAGGAAAGAAGTGTGAAGGGTCGACGTCGGTGTTGCGATTGGATAACAGTCTCCTCAGTAAGGTGCGGGCACTTTGGAGCATGAAAGCCCCTGAAGATGCACCCCTGGTGGTGGCTGGCACCAGGCAAGCTACCTGCCCTCGCTCATCCCGGGCTGTCATTGCCCTCTGCCTGAATCCGCACTGTAGCGTGTCGTGCTACAGAACGTCCACACCGAAGTGCCATGATTTAATCCCAGGGATCAGAATTACAACGACACAGGAGAGAAGGATGGAAAATCTCCATGCGCCCTGCCCCGCGGGCCAATCAAGAGAGTCCAAGAAGGCAAGGAGGGCAGATGAGAACAAAGAGGGAAAAGGATGTGCAAAGAGGAGCCCGCCCAAAAGCTGGCCCACGGAAGCCCTTCCTGCCCGGGATGGGGGGGCCGAGGTCAAGCAGGGCGGCTCCCGTCTGCACGCAGCCCGACTCGGAGCCTCCCGCACCTGCACGGCCCCACTGAGGTGTGACTCACCTACCAAGCGTTCACCCCCTTCCGGTGCGTGACTCAGCACCTTGGAGTACATGTGCGGGACCGTACAGCCGCCACCGTCATCACGTTTAGAAACTCATCGCCCAGAAATATGCCGTACCCATTAGCAGTCCCACAGCTCATTCTGTTTGCGCAGGGAGAGCAAAATCCTACAGGTATTTATAAACCCAGCCTTACACGGCGGGCGTTTTGTTTAACAGAAGTGATGTTATAATTGGGGGTGAGGCCACTGTGATTGTTCCAGCTCTTACAAGGAAGTGACAACGTTAAAAATGGAAAGTATAAAATATAATCCAGTTTGGCTCTTTATAAACATTGTTATGAATTTTATGAAATTCAGCATTCTGCGCTCCTTCCCTGAGGCCTAGCTCGACTGTCCAGCCGTGTGCATCACAGGTCATTTCCGGAACCTGTAATGTCACCTGCCTAACTAGAACATTTCCTGACGACACTTGGTGCCCTCTGGTTTAAATGTCCTATCGGATGGGCTGATTCTACTAATTATTAATTCCCGGAACCTATAAAAGAAAGCGTTGAACAATCAGAATGCAAGACAATTAGTTCTGTATGGCAAACCACTAAAAATTGGAAGTCAGGAGACAAAGGCAAAAGTACTCCATAAAATATATGTCCTGCCAAATTTCATAATGCACACAAAAAATTTACCCATCAGAAAGGAAAGGACAACAGAAAAATGGGTGAACGCTGTGGACAGGCAGTTCGTGAGAAAGCGCAACTGACTCATAAACAGTTTTCAATTCCCTAGGTGGTAACAAAATATAAATTAACACAACAGGGAAATCCTTTCTTTACTCAGCGAGTAGAGAAACTGTTGGCAGAGCATGAAAAACCTCACTCTGGGGCAAAGTTGATAAGAATGTGGATCCTGACAAATGACACCAACATGTGAAAATTTTCAAGGCCCATCTGCCTCTGATCATGGACCCATCACCGGTGTCTCTAGAAAGTGTTGTGAGCAAGTGTACAAAAGCATATTATAAAGTTAATTGCAGTTGGTTTATAATCACAAAAATCTACAGAAATAAAAAGTAAAAGCTATCAACCAAGACCTGGCTGAGTAAATTATGGTGCAGCCATGTAATGGGAAGCCACGCTGTCACTAATAAGAACTAGGTCAGCCAAGTCGGCCAGTGTGGCCTGTTGTCCAATATGTATTGTTAGGAAAAAAATGCAAATGTCAACATTATGTATCATGTTGCATTTTAACACAAAAGAATGCATGCGCACACACATGCATGTACATGTGTGCATATTTGCATGTGCTTACTAAGCACCAACGTTTGATGAGACCCCGGGAAGTTATCGGTGGTTGCCTTTGGGGTGTGGACTGACAGTGAGAGGAAGTGGAGGAGAGACCTTTTTTACTTCACGCCCTTCTTTACTGTTTGGATTCATTCTAAAAATGTTAAATTTTATAAAAGTTAACATTTTCCCACTTAAAAAACAATTTTGGTATAATATGGAAAATTGGAAATGTGGACAAAATTACAAGCAATCTTTTGACGTGGGGGGCATCACTATTAAAATTTACTGAGAAATAACCTTTTAACATGTTTCTTGGCAAACCTGTGCACACTATACTCTGTTTTACAATCTACACTTTTCACTCATAAACATCCCATATCATTAAATATTTTTTATGGTACTGTTTAAACAAATACAGCATTATTCATTGTATGGCTGTGGTGGCCATTAGTGTGTTTTCTCTTCGTTTCCCTTCATGTTTGAAAGGAAGCCGAATTCAAGGTGGCGAGAGGTGAGTTAAAATAAAAAAGTTATGGCTGAAGATTGGATAATGATTCAGAATCAAAAGCCAAGTTTCTTCTTAAGAAATAGTACCTATCACCCAGTTTTAAAAAATAATGAGGGGATGCATCCAAATCATAAAATGTCTTCCACTGTATTTCTAGCAAAATGAGCAAGTAATTTAAAATAATTAAAAGAACAAATCAATAAATTATCAGCTGCACCTAAACAAAGAGGAACAAGTTTAGTTTGTAAACTTTAAAAAATGGTTGCCAGGGAAGAACACAGAAAGTTCTAGTGTGGCACAGCCTGTCAATAGCTTCTGACTCCCAGTGTGAAATTATTTATGGCTTGCTTTTCACTTCTTTTTTTTTTTTTGCATTGTTTGAATTTTCATAATGGATATATGTCATCTTTTTAAAAATAATAAATCCATTATAAAACATTTTGATAGATTAATTTCAGAGAAACATGGAAAATTATGCATTAAGCGTTTATATTTTGCGAGCATCAACGTGTTTTCTAAGTGGGGCCCAACGGCCCTCACTGCAGTTCTGTAGTTGCCGAGAGACCATTGTATCCAACACCTTCTCTCTTCACTTAAATGACGTTGGAGGTTCTTTGCTGGATATCAGCTACATGATGTGCCAGAAAGGATGAGGAGAATAAGATTAGTTGCCTGGTTTTTTTAAAAACAAGAACAGATTTATAAAAATTATTTAAATACATTTCTCCTAATATTTTTAGACAGGAAAAAAAAAATCTTCCCTGTAACTGAATGTCTTTAGACATGGCTTGGCATTCTCCTCTCTGCTTTGGAACTAGAGGGCCAGATTAATGATAAAAATGCAAGTTTACCTTAGCTCAGCATTGCAGTTTATTGGGTAAATATGTGAAGATGATAAGTCTGACCACAAAAAGCAAGCGATCTACTCAAATCATTTAGTGAATTACTTTGCCAGAGATAACTACCTTGTGGGTTGCAGTAATGACTCGTTCATTCGATGGCAGAGGGCCAAATTCACACAGAATCTCATGATTTCAGGCAGCTTCCCCTGAGTCAAGCATAATGTCTCCCTTCTAACCGGACCCTTTCATTGAAAGACCACAATCACTCCAAAGTCCTGTATACTGTCATATTAGATGGTTGCCTTCATAGGCCTACGATATTTATTAGCCTTGAAATACTATAACCCAGGGACTTGCGTGAGTACTGCATAGGGAGTTCCTTTCAAGCCACATTTGACCTCTTGTTTTAAAGGTGATCTTCAAATAGGTTTAAGGGAAATAAATCAGGTTTTCAACTCATCGTCTGCTTTCTCCTAATAAAAAGGAAAAGAAAAGAGGCTTTAATTTAAATGCGCCTAATCTTTTTCTTCTTTTCTTCACTTTGGAACAGATGATTAATCACATCTACCCAGAGATGTAATTTAATGTCTGCCATTTGGAATAGAAAAGAAAATAGATACATGGCTCATGAAGAGAATACTTTAAAATTAAACTATACAACCAAGGATTTTATTAGGCAGATGTGAAGGATACTTCTTATTAAAAAGAAAGTCAAGTAAGAAGGAAACATGAGAAATAGGATAATAAATATTGCACTTTTTGGCAAAAGGGAGGAAAGGAAATCTTAAGTTTTTAGAGTAAGCTATGGAGAATTACCCACAAGTATCAACTCACTCTTAAAACGTCTCCCTTACATTTCATGAATGTGACAGAATTTAGAAAGCAGAATTTGTTTGGAAACTTTTTTGATCCAGGAAATGTTTGTCATTCCTAATTTTATATTTCCTACCTATGAGGTCTGTCCAGAAAAAGTCCAGCCATTGTTACTATAATGAGCAAGGTTTGCGCAACTTCGATGTGACCTGGCAGCCATGGAGAGTGGACTGGGAAGCTCGTGTGTGAGCAATGATGACTTCACTGTACTACTAGTCAGTGGGGGTGGTAGACGCCATTGAGTGAGCACGTGTACCGTGCGGCCGTCACATTCAAAATGACTAAGCGAGTAGAGTAACAAATCTGTATCCAATTTTGCGTTAAGGTTAAACATTTCTCCCCAGAAACTAGTCACATGACTCTGAAGGCTGCAGCCATGGGCAACTGCTGATTGGCAGCTTTATCACAATAATGCACCTGCTCCCGCACCGCGCCTCATGCAGTTTTTGGCAAAATATCAAATCACTGAGATGACTCGCCCCCCTACAGCCCAGTTTTGGTGCCCTGCGACTTCTGGCTTTTCCCAAAACTCAAATCACCTTTGAAAAGGGTGAGATTTTAGGCAGTCCATGAGATTCAGGAAAATACAATGTGGTAGCTGATAGTGATTGGGAGAACTGCGTGAGGTCCCAAGGTGCCTACTTTGAGGGGGACTGAGGTGTCACTGTCCTATGTCCAATGTTTCTTGTATCTTGTATTTTCTTCAAAAAATGTCTCTTTTTTCATATTGCATGGCTGGATACCTTCTGGACAGACCCTTGTTATGTGAACCTGCTTTCCTCTAAAGGCTTCTGTTTGTATTGATATAATTCTTCCCTTAACAAGTAACTTGCTGTACAACACAAGTGATCAAATTATGCTCATGAGATCGGTTCCCAGATAACTGTCTTCCTCAGGTTTTCATAGATTAAGAAACTGGGAATTTTGCTTTAAAAATGATAATAATGGCCTCTCCCCAAGTTCCTATTTCCATATCATTCTTCCTCACACAGTCTTTGCCCCCTAAAAACTGAATATGTGGAGCAAAGTGAAATGAGAGGGTTGATGGGGGTAACACAGCATCGTTGGCCCTAAACAAACAACCAGGTATTTTCCCAGCAAAATGTGATCCCATACCTGGGAACAACCAACGGTAGCGATTACGGGATAGTGGTCCAATGGCAAAGTACGTGCAAGTCCAGGGAAACAGACGCAGGACCCTCTTTTATAGACCTGGGAAGGGGCCGTTATAAACGAAGAATTCATTGGCAGAAACCGAAAGTTGAGAGTAAAGTGACTTCTCATTGCTTGAGCGCCGGGGCAGCATCCCATTGGCTGAACCGTAACTGGGCGTGCCTTCTGGCTCGGAGCTCCGAGAGGTTCCTGTTGATTCGGTTTCACAGCATCCTGGATGCTCCGTGAGCCCCCAGGTCCCGCCGCCGGAAACCCAGAGGCCAGGACAAGTGACAAAAACCAAGGCTGACACCTTGCGGGGTCGTCCAGTGTTGTAACTGTGCTCTGAGCTCCAAGACCCATCTGAGCTGCTCGAGTCTCGGCCCAGCAGCCGTGGGGCTGTCCCACCAGTGTGGCCGCGGACGGGTGTTGGCGTCACAGCCTCACCTCCTCGCCCACCACACCGTCAGCCAGAAAGCCTGTGATCGACACGTGGCGCCCCTCACCGTGTAAGCAGCAGGATGGAACTGCTGGGGTGAGCGCCCCCTTTGTGCAAATATGCGCAACTCAGAAGCATTTCTTCCCGGGTACTGTGCAAGCTGACGGTTAGGAAAGGTGCCCTCGGGCTGAAAACACGGGGCCTTGCAGGGGAGGGTGGCAGGGGGCTGGACGGGAGGGACCCTGAAGTTCAGAACGGGGTGACGACGGCTCTGCGAAGCACGCTGTCTAGAAATGCATCTCCTACGCATTGAACGTGAGACCTTCTCTGGGTTTCAAATACGTTGCCCTATTTAAGATTTATTTTTTTAATTATATTTCATTCATTATATTATAACTGTCCCAGTGTTTCACCCTTTGCCCCCCCCCACCCAGCACCCCCCGCCCCCACTCCCTCAGTATTCTCCCTTGTGCTTTTCCTGTCTCCAAAACTGTCGACAGTCTGCACAGAATGGCTCTAATGCGAGAATTGTTGGGCTCATGCACTAAGTTATATTAAAAAAAGGGAAGAATTTATTTCATCGTCATTTCCTGGGTTCACTCATCCCACAGAACACATTTATTCGCAGCGCTCAGTTTTGCAGTGGGTCTCCCAGTGGCCCCCTTGATAATGCTTTCAGCGGAAGCACCCCTGCATGACCCAGCAAGGCGCTTTGCTAGCACCTTTGCTCCTTCAGGGCGGGTGCTTGCCTCACATCCCCCGAGGTCCTTAATTGTAAAGCCTGCTGATGTTTAGAACAATATTTAAACTCTTGCAGGAAAACGTGATAGGCTGCTGTTCTTCGGAGTGTCTCCTCGGAAGGAAATAAAAGCTTTCTTAAGATCTCATTCCTCCGTTACCGTCTAGCAACTTTCCCTTCCATCTAAGGGAACTTCCGCTACAGTGTTAATCTCTGTTATTTTAGGAATAGAACGCCTTTCACGATCTCCATGACAATTATTTATGATGCCGAGGTAATCACAAAATATTTTCCAAGTTTATTTCTTTGACCTGTAGAGTCATTACCTTTGCATTTTAAGGCCCTGATTATTTTATCTTTGAGATTATGGGAAGACAAACCAGCAGTCTCAATTATATATAAAAATATGAACTTGAAGGCCTTAGGCAGGGAATGTTTAATTCAGTTCCTGATTGTGTGTGTGTGTGTGTGTGTTCTCCCAAACATTCACATTGATGTTACCTGTTTTCTTCCCTAAAACAGCTACGTTTTATTAACGCCTGTCATTGTCCCTATTCCTTAAAGGCTAGACCTCTAAATTAAATTCTGTCCCCGTGAGACTCTGCTCAGAAGTAGATTTGTGTCATCATTCCCAACGAGCATGTGACCCCCGGTAACCGTGGAAGTGCAGCCTGTCATTTGTCACAACGTTCTGAACATTTTCTGCCGCTCTGGAGTCTGAACGCTCATTCCTGCTCTTCCTGTTAGCGTTGTTCCCCTTAATTCCCTATTGAGTTATTATTTTCTCCTCGCTGACAGGAAAGTGCAGGCTCAAAGATAACTTTCTTGGGAGAATTGCCTTCCCAGGCTTTGCCTCTACCTGCAGACGAGAGAGCAGTGCTTATCAAGTCTCATCTACGCGTGCGCATGCACCGAGGTCTGGACGTGACCTCCAGCACAGGCACCCCTTCCTGGCACACAATCTCTGTTTCCAGTCAGGCTGATGTCCGCGTCACAGAATATCTGGATGAGGGTGTGTGACATTCTGGAAATTCCCTTTGTACACGAGCCCCCTTCCCCAGCAAGAACCTGGTTTTTCTGCTTGAACTGCCCTTGTGTGGTGCCTTCTGAACTGTACCCTGGGTACTGTCCTTGAGGTATGTGCCCTCCCGGAAAGCAGTTCTTCCGAACCTCTCTAGTTATAAGAACCACCCAGGGTACTTATGTACATAAATAAATTCCCAGACCCACAACATCAAAACACCAAAGCTAGTACAGCATTGTTGGCCCTAATCAAATAGCCAGATATTTCTCCAGAAAAATGAGTTTATTTGGGAACAAAGGGTTGCAATTTGAGGTATGTGGTCTAATCGCGAACCACTTGCAAGTGCAGAAAAACAAAGGGGAGGACCGCTCCTTCATGGACTTGAGACGGACTGTCATGAAGACAGTATTCGTTGGAGGAAACTAGAATTCATGTTGGCCAAACCTGCAGAAGGACTGTGGGAAATGCGTCGAGGATGGCTTCCTTCATGCCCTCAAGGAAGAATTTAAGAATGAATTGAGAGCCCTCAGGAAACAATGTCTAGGGAAAAGGTCCAGCAATGGTTCTCAATGAGGGCAGCGGGCCCCCCGGGGGACACTTGGTGACACGTGGAGACATTTTTGGTCACCTCAGCTAGGGAGCTGCTCCTTGCAGCTGTGGGTCGAGCCCAGGGATGCCCCGGCAGCTGGCCCTGAACAGAGCCGCAGACGCGAGGGGCGAAGGACAAGCCGAGATCCGTCTCGGGAAATGAAGACCTTGAAGCACAAGGCACGGAGCGGCTTTCCTTGCTTCAGGTCTGGACGTCGCCGCCTTTCTCCCCCCTCTCCCAGGACCGAAACTCAGGGACGGCACAGCGAGCCAGCTGAGAACACTTGCGGGCGGCAGCAAGTAAGATAATGGGGAGCCGGGTTTGTGGCTGTGAACAGAGCCGACGCCATCTCTGCGTCCAAGATTCCGTGTCACTTTTGAAGTTCCATGCTGTGCCCTTTGGCCAGCCTCACTGTCCTTAGTAAGCACGTCAGAGTTTTCCGGTGGATGACGATCCATGTTCCTTAAAATGTGACCATAAACCGTTGTTGATAGTCATGGCTGGAATGGCATGTCAGCCAAGAGAAATATGAAACCGGTGATCATATGGGTTACAAACAGTCATGGTAGTCTGCCCCTGCATTCTTTGGCCCTTTGTCTTGTCACTCATTAGCATCTGTGTTACAAAAAAAAAAAGGTCCTATCACAAGAGTTTGTTCTCAGAGAACAGCCCCCCGCAGAATAGCAGGCCCCGCCTTTCGCCCAGGCCCGGTCTTCCTGGGAGCCAGCCGCCCTGACCAGCCCCGTCCTGCTCACTGTGGGTGCCTGCTCCGTGTGTCGGTCTGCAGACACCTCCTTGGGAAGGTGGCCATGCCACCTTTGCCTGACCAGCGGACACCAGGCCACCAGGCAATGTCTTAGAGCAGAGCCACCCAACCACCTATAACTCTCGACTGCTCTGTAGAGGGGAATGAACACTTAATTTGACTGTTAGGAAAAGGGGGAGCATTTGGAGAAGAGGAATCGGTCGTGCTCTCAAAATGGCGGATCTGTGGGGTGACTCCTGAGCACTCAGTACAGAAAGTCCCCGTGCCGCCACGTCCTCTGCAGACGTTATGTAACGGTGCAGTTCCGTGCCTCCGGAGCTGCTCGTCAGGCAGGTGCCAGGCGGGAACACGTGCGCGCCATCTGGCGTGCCCAGCCGGGTGTCGGAAAGGGTGGCGGGCCTGTCTAGGTGCTGGGTGTAGACACACGTGGCTGTATTTTTAGAAAGCACTTAAAAATCTCACTTTCTGGGACTCGAAAGGACGGCTGTGCTTCCAGTCAGTCTGCTACATACTTTCTTTTTAAAAACCATTGTTGAGCGTTTCCGAGCTGACAGCTTTTGTTCCAGACAGGCTGCCGATGCCACTTAGGGACGCAACAGGTTCTAGACCCCGCAGTCCACAGGGCCGGGCGTTCACTGTGGCGTCAGGGGCGCCTTGGAATCCAGGCGACACAGAAATGGGCGGATGGGCTCAGCCCCTACTGGAGCCCGTGGCTGGGGAGATAGCCTGCGTCTGGGTTCCCTCCAGCGCTGGCCCGAAGTGCGGAAGCCATTATGTTCCCATGGGAAGTAAACTTAGTCGTCAGCCCCCCAGGCTGCTGTGTGTGGCTCGCCCACGCCGACAAGCTGGAGGCTAATCAGGACGCGCGAGCTTCAGAGCCGTGAGGCAGGAGGTGGCAGAGGACCCGGCAGTGGGGGCGCTAGAGAGGACGCTGGGCAGTGACTTACGAGGGCAGGAAGGGAGGCGAGAGGTGACTCGCTGACCATCGATGACCTCCACGTCCCCAGAGGGTGCCCTCCAAGCCGGGCGGAGGGACACGTCAGCGCGACTTGCTGGAGAGTCAGCAGCCGGCGTGGCGAGTGTCCGCCCTGGGCTTCCGGCCGCGGCCGCACGTAGACGGCCTCGAACGCTGGACATGCGTGCTGACTCCTTTTTACACATAAACCCAGAGAAGGACAGTGTCCCTTTTGGGGGCTTTGTGCCTTGGCCAAGGCGAGAGGGAGCTCGTTTTTTTAATCAGGATAGGGGAGGCCACAGAGCATCTGCCACTTCTAATGGATTCTTCTAGATGACCTGGCCCGCCTCCCGAACAGTTCAGAGCCACGGGATTTAGAGTAGAGGTTAAGGGAGGGGGCTCCACTGGAGAGTTTCCCTCCAAGCTGGTTTTCAAAAGAGATTAGAGGAGTAAAACATTCCTCGCTTAAAGAACATTCTCTGGCCGTGGGCAGTGTGTCACAAAGTCCGTCTAGATGCATGTGGGGCTTCACCTGGGCCTTGTTCAAGATTCTCCAAAGGTGTAGGTGGGCCCCGCTGAATGCGTGGCTGTCCCTGTTGGGTGAACTCAGGGGAGCTGTCGGTGGCCACGCGGAATTTGTAAGTGTCTCTGTTCCTCATCACCGACCCTGACACTTCCGCCTGTCTGGCAGGCGTGGGGTGGGGTGGCGATGTGCCCTGGGAGCCTCACATCTGGGCAGCCTCACCACATCCCTCCAGGGCAGAGCGCCGGTTTCTCACGTTGGGTCCTGGGGGAAGGTGGGAACTGGTTTGGCTTCCTTCTTTCCAGACCCCAAGAACATCTGTAAAGTGGGCCTCCATAGACAACATGTGCAGAACGACACTCCCCGCTTCCACGACTGCAAATGTGGGGACTTTCTAAATCAGAGACTGAAGCCTCACGCGCTCGCTCTCGGAGAGTCCGTCCCCAGAGGCCCAATTACTGGGCTGGCGCTGCTCTTCCAGACTTTTCCCGAAAAGGCCGCGGTCCTGCAAGAGCAGTCGCCCCCTGCAGCCGCAGGCAAGAGGCTCACTCACAGCCCTTCAGCATCACGCTCCTAAGGAGCATCTGTGTGGCCTGGTATCTCCTCGGGCCAAGGAAGTGCATCCCCCGTACCGGAGCGAAGTGATTGTCACCCAAAGACCAACGCCCCCGCGGGAGAGGGAAAGGAGGTGGCTGCTTCCTCCTGGCTGGAGCTGTGAAAATGAACTTGGGGAGAACACGCAGGGTGTTCTGTTCCACTGGCCTTTCGGGGGCACTTACTCACAGCATTCCTAATGTGTGGCTTCGCACCACAGAGATTGGGGCATTCGCTCTGACATAACTAAACGTCTGTCCCCCACCCCCCCGCACTTCCCGCCGTTATTGAATACCACCTGCACTTAAATTTATTACAGTGGTTAAAATCTAAACATCAATGGGAAAGGTGGTCGGAGTCTTTTGTATATTTTTCTCCCTTGTGAGCAGGAGCTGCACTTTTCTTCAGCTCGTTTTATTTTCCCCCGTAGCGGGGGAGCGCAGTTGCTGCAATTGTTTTGCTTCTCTTTCTGTTACCCAAACGTTCAGAGAGATTCTCACCCCCAGGTTAACTCGTGAGTCTCCACTCTGATGCTGAAGGCAGCTGGCTCGTGGCGTGCGATGCTGGCAATTACCTTTCAGACGCCGTGGTCCCTCAGGCTGTTACTTCGCTGTAACTTCACTTCTGAGAGCTCGTCGTTTCTTTTTTTGATGCAGTAGACATCTTGATAGAATTGTAGCGTGCGTATGTTAAATTTTTAATTTAATGTTGATGAGAGAACCGGTGATTTGCCTTCCGCCTCGCTGTTCATGGCGTGTCTGCTTGCCCCGACCGTGGGCGTGGACAGACACGTTCTGACCTCAGTCACAGTGGGACAGCTTGCTGCGGTCACAGTAGCGGATACCGGGGTGTTTAGGGACCTCCCTCATCCAGGGACCTATGCTCTGATGCAAGTCGTTTGGTCTTTCTGAAACTCAGTTCCCTCGCCTGTAAAATGAGGCGTTGGGTTAGTTCGGTGAATAGTAAGAGTTCATACGAGCAGCTGCAGGACCGACAGCGATCAGACCAGCGTTTACTGAACCACTTCTGCGTGCTTTCGAGATGCCGGGAGCTAGCAAGTACCCATGGGGCGGGGCGGGGCGGGGCGGGGGTTGTGGCGACTGGCTAGTAAAACGAATACTTTTGCCAGACGAATAACCTGGCGAGAGCTAAATTCAGGAGGAGCAAGAGAAGCTGTAGAAGCATGGCGTGAGCCCACACGCTCTTCTCAGTGCTTCGAAAATTATGCTGAGTGAAATAAGCCAGGCAGCGAGAGACAAAGACCATGTGATCTCACCTGTAAGCGGGACATAATCAGCACAACGAACAAGAACAAGCCGGCAGAACAGAACCAGAGACGTGGAGATAAGAGCGAAGTGGCAGTGACCAGAGGGGGGCGGGGATCCGTCGGCGCTCACCAGCAGGGCAAGGTCTCCTCTTCCAGGACTGTCCCCCTTCTGAGCAAATGCTGTCCTTTCCCGCCCTCAGTGGAGATGCACAGCTCTCCTGCAAGGGCTCCCAAGAACAGCCCCCTGGGGTGGGTGGAATCTTTCCTAAGGGGTAGAACATTCCACCTCTTCCTGTCCTGGTTTGTGAGGCTGACCTGTCACCTAACTTTTTCCTGGAAGAGAGGACGTTTTATCCCCAAAGAGACGCATGTACACGAATAACCCCAGGGGTGCTGTGGAGAGAAACCCAACAGAATCACTATGAACCTGTGATCCTCCATCTGTCCAAAATGTTTTGGTGAGAAGGTGAGCTAGAGGGCTTGGAGCGTTGTTCGCTCCGATGTGCAAGACGCCTTTTCTCCCGTCCCCCTGGTCTCTTTGGTGAGCACAGGGCTGGCCGGAATCAGGTGTGACTG